>JAHZNJ010003245.1:0-14600 GCA_027744475.1 Lepidocyrtus cf. sotoi NNG-2020 | reverse complement strand
TAATAACATTATCATAATCAAATAGTGTATGCGCATGCCTTAGTTATTTATTTCATTCAAACCAGTCGCTGTTTGTAATTGAATGAGATTACACTTGTTAAAGATTAGATTACAACATTACCATCATCATCAACAACAACACACACGAGCGAGCGAGAGACCAGCCCAAACCCACTTTACCACAGACGATATGGGAAATCTTTTTAAGAAAAAAAAACGGGAAGCTAAAAGGTAAAGGCACTTAAACCTCTTTTCAAAATCACATCTCCATATTTGTAAAGGAACCCCTCAGAGGTATTACTAAAACCCTCTCTAGTAAAAAAAGGAAAACAAGAGCAAGCTTCTTACTTACAATTAGATTTAAACAGAAACAAACTAATTCCAGAAGCTCTGCATCTCCTGCCGTTTCAACAACCTCAATAATTATGCATTGTTGTTCTCTAATATAGCAATGAGATAAACTGTTGTTGTAGACGATAAGCAATAAGACTTATTCAAGTTTAATTCACTCCTTTTCCTTTTGAACTGAACGTTTTATTTACCTGAAAAGTGCTCACAGTAGATAACTACAAATCATATCATAAATACGTGGATAAATTTCACATTTCTTCGTTTTAAAAAAAGTTGTAAATTATTTCCCATAGCTTCTTTGATAAATCTCATATTATTATTTTCCTTTTCATTTTTTGTTCTTCTGTCTCCTTTTTCCGTGAGTTACGTATTTTCTCTCTGTTATTATGACAGAACACTGAACCCAAACTCTTTTACAGCAAGAACAAAAACATAATATAAACAAAACAAAAAGGAACAATAATGTAAGCATAATAATAATAATAATAATGATAATATTAGTAATATAATAGAGAGGGAATCAACAATGGGCACACGACTCTGCATGCACATGCCTTGCCTCGCATGGCCTTCCATTCTTTCCTCTTCTTCTGTTGTCGAGTACAAGTGCATCGCATCGGGACGGTGCGGTGACGGGAGTAAAACAAAACTGGTGCATTATTATATCATTGTACTTTTTGTATGCAGTTGAGCATTGTCTTTTTTACATCTAAACAAAGTCACGTGCCTATTTAGTTATATTAAAAGCTAAATCTCTGTCTGTCTGGTTGAAATGAAACAATGTCATTCATTTTCTTCCTTTTTTCGTTTTAGTTCATATGATGAAGTATTAAAACAGTCAACCTTTCTTCAATTCATATGTGATGTTGTGATTGTAATGCCACAATTTACGTTGTTGTTGATGATGATGATCAAGAGAATAATGACAAGTAGACTGATGATGCCGATGAGATGATACGATGGAATTAGTGTGTGTGCTCACTGCTCAGTCAGTCAGTACCTACATTCCATTCACATTTGACAATAGAATTTTTTCCATTATTATTACTTTTTTTACGTAACAGTAGTATGAATGGGTAGTAAAACTCTTGCTTTCTGCTTTTGTTCATTTTGGGAATAATTTTGTTAAAAGAAGAAAGCATAAAATATTCATTTCACTCCGGGCAGTAGGTAAGTGGAGAATTCTCCCAATTTACTTTGTACATAAAAATCCCAAACAGTAGCAAAGTTGGACCCCATTGTCATATTATTATGGCCTAGATGCGCATATTAAATGTTTGCTGTAATACTACTATTATGATGGCATTGTTGTTTTTTCTAATTTGTTTAATGATGACAGTAAAAATCTGATTCTGGTCTGGACACGGTAATTGTATTTCTGGGACTAGGACTGGACTGAGGGTGTTCTAAACCTTGTCACATTAGTGGCAGGAGCGCTACTTGGAGTGAGGACTTGTAACGGTTTAAGATATGTCTTGTAAAACTTTTTATACAAAATGGACCACACATGAAAAGGATCAGCTACCGGTCTTGAAGAGATCTCTTATCCACATATGTTCCACATTTAGGATTGGTTTCCTAATCTAATGAAAGATCCAGTTCAAATTTAGAATAGTAATCTTAGAAACTGGTAGAGCTTCTTTCTAAAATACTTGAAAAACAACAAAGATGATCAGTACCTACACTTACCTATGCATGTATGAAACTAGCTCCCAAATGTACACAGATTCGATAACAAAAGAGAACCCCAAAACTAAGTTTGTCAATAAACATTTTAACTTTCCAAGAACATTTTGAAATAAGTTATTAATTAAATTGCCACTGTTGAATGTCTCGTGTAAATAAATTATAAATTGTAAATTACAATTCATCCCAGCAAAATTATGACCGTACGGCATAGTTAAATTATTTTCATACTTCAGAAAACCAGTAATGGTCAAATCATAAAGGATTACGTGAACCGACAAACATAAACCTAGTTTACCTATTTTACCACAAATACCAATGCCTAATTACTAATTGCTATAGTAGAAAAACCAGAAAATTTCCGTAGCAAGTAGTAGTGACCTAATTAAGATTCAGTTGCCAAATATCAATTTATCTTGTACCCATCGTGCTTGTATACATGTTTCTGCATTTTAACAATGGCATTAAAAACAAGAGAAAATTTAGCAGGAAGTGGAAAAGTTGCAACTTGCAAAAAAGGAAATTATATTTACAACAACGATCATTGACGGACGACGACGGGACGATGTGAAGTTCAATTTCATATATAATTTTTTAAAGTCAAGCTAAACATAGTAGTTGATGGGAAATTTGAAAAAAAAACTGCTCAAACAACATCACAAACCTCACCGCAGAAGCAGCAGCTACAGCCAATATAAAAAAATTACATCCGGTTAATCCTACTTTAACTTTTTCTAAGTCAATGAGTTAAGTATGTCTGTATGTCCCAGGAGAAAAATTTTAATAAGAAGAGTGTGTAGAGTAAAAACTGATTTCAATCTTTACTACAGCGGCAGAAACCACAGTGGCTGAGGTTACTTTATTGCTGCAGAAACTGACAATTAGTATCTTCCTAGCCTTTATTCTTCACACAGTAAAATTACTACTACACTACTGATCAATTTCTTACACTAATCCGTCTGTCCATCCATCCATCCACACATCAATCCTTCTACAGATGAAAATTTCCTGACATTTAGCTCTAGTGTCACGATTCATGTTACCGTCACCGTGTAACAGTACAAAACCACAACCTACACAAAATATCATTATTACTAGAAAAAAGAAGGGAGGGGGTTTTCTTGTTGTATTTTATTAATATTGGCATGGCATGAGTGAGTATACACATATTATTATCATTATTATTAGCAGCTCCACATTGAGGACAAATACAGACTACAAGCTAAAAATATTTCATTTCCTTTAAGACAGGTTTTTTGTATTTTAACGAAAAAAAATCACTGCAGGCTGTTTACTACGTATGTAGTAGTACATGTACGTGCAAAAATGGACGGGAAAATAAAAAAACTAAAAATAATGAAGGATAAGTTTATATTTTTTTAAAACCCCACAGGATAAATGAAGGATATTATTCTTAGGAAGTGATGGGGAGAAAACTGACTGTGAAGGTAGCATAGCACGTTGCTGTTGCTTCTCAAATGAAATCATATAAGCAGCTTAAAAATCAGCGTCATTCATCAAAAGGATTTTCAAAGTGTGCCTTGAAACAAAAAAATCTGTGCCTCGCGTTCCCTCGCAAAACTTACTGTTTCGAGCTGTGAGTAAACGATGAGATTTCTTCTACCGAGAAAAGTCGGGGTGGTATAAATAACTACGCAGTGCATTATGTATGCAGCTCACTTCGTCGGATTTTTTTGCTAATATGTCGTCGTCGTCCTGAAGAGAAGAGAGGAAATGCGTTATTTCCCTCCTAAACCAAAGATACAACTTGAAGATTTGCGTACAGAGAAAATAGCTTTGGTCTTTTAAAAAATATTCAGCGCTTATGCATATAATGAAGATTGAAGACTACTACATTGCAGATTGTAAATTGTAAGCAACAGGTATAAATAAGGATTTTCTTGTATAAATACCTCCTCGTAAGACTTAATGTGATGTCGGTATGTTGTTAACATCACAGCTGAGTTTCCTCCCTGTCCCCTTCCTCTGAACGAACGCTTCAAAATCAAACGGCACTGGTAGTGCAGTGATGGAGGTGGTGGTTGCTGTTGTCCATTTATGCGCTGTGGCAGTAAAAAAACAAACGAGAGAGAGGGGAAAAGAGAAGGAGAAAATATCATTAGACTTTGTTTCAGTAATATAAAGCATAAATCTAATAGAGCTACAAATGAGGTTTGATTAAGCCTTTTTGATTGTATATTTTTACTTCGTTCATCATTTGAATATAACTACACAACAGCCAGCAGAAGATTATACAGCTTAATAGTAAAAAACGTTGTAAATCCTTCTTGAAGGATTGAGAATGACTGCTTACTTCTTGCTTCCCAAGAAAAAAATTCATGACAAGTTTGCAACTTTTATTAAAGCGGAAAGACTTTGTAAATTTCTTGCGGAATTCGCCCTGATGATTATTATTATAGGTACATGACTCTATACCTCCTCTTCTCTTTCTCTATAAATGGTCTCCTTCTTTTCTCCCTCCCATATATTTATAGCTTCTTGATATGACATATTATGTGTATAATTTTATGCGTGTGTGTATGTTTGCATTTATAGTTCTAATTTTTTAAAAAAGTCTTGACAGGTTTTTTATACAATTTTTATTTTTTCAGAAAAAAAATCAAGTTGTAACGTTATTTTCATGTTCTCTCTTTCTGCTCCTATTTTTTTCTCATTACAAATCTTGATGGGATGATATAAAGTGTGTAATGCATACAAATTAATTTTCATTGCACTTCATTATAACCTTAAGCCGACTTTGCGACTTATCATATTATTATTAAGTCCTTTTTTATAAGAATAAAAATAAACTTTATTAGTGCGGGTGTTTATAAATATATTGAGATATCAAAATGATGCGTGAAATGCGTTGTTGTGTGTGTTATGATATGATATGAAATTCTCTCAAGACTATACCGGCATGGCATTTATGGCTAGGGCAAGAAGGAAGGTAAAAAAAACTTCACTGTTATATTTTTGTATGCACAATATTTTTTTATTTTTATTCCTTTCTTTTGAGATAACAATTAACTAGAAGAAATGAAGATGACGAGAGGGGTTGGGTAGATAGGTACTTAAAGCATAATTTTTTATCGCCCGAAGCCCTCTGTATATACTTTTATGAGGTGTGTACGATAACTACCGTGTACAATTCGAATTCACTTATTATGATAAGGCGATAGGCCAATGTGATGTGTGGTGGCGATGATGAGACTGATGTGGTGAGGTTGGTGCAGTCTCTCTCTCTCTCTTTCTCTGTAGTGTGCATCATTTGGTGATTTCCGTCATCGCCTCATTTATAGTTTCCTTTATTTTTTATTAGAAAAAATATCTATTTAAGCACGAAAAGGAAAAAAGAATTAAAAAATCTTCATCGTTATTTATTAATAACAAAGTATGAAGATTGTTATACATGTTGAAGCAATAAATTTTATCTTTTCACTATATAATTATGCGATGGTAGCTTGTCTAGAATAATAAAATTTTATAAGTTACATTCAATATTCAAGAATGACTTAGTGATAGGAGAGATTAAGAAAAAACAATGGTTACTACAATGAGCAGCAGCGTTACCGTGATCTTGAATGACATTGTTGTTGCAAAAAACGAATGCGAAACGAATGCGAATGTTGCGAATGCGAAACGAATTGTCATACAATGCACTCCATTGCACTGATAGAGAAATCCCGTTTTATGACTAACAAAGTCATGTGGGTGGCTTGCTTCGTTTTGAGCATTGCATTGGCATTTGAGGTACTAGTTGATGAGTACAACTTGCTAAATTTTTTACTTTTTTCATCAAACCTTCATTACTTTTCACATTTTTATATATAAAATCTTTGAAAACAAATATTTTGAATGGTTTTTCCGGACAGTTAGTATGAGAAAATCGCAGTTTGAGAAAAGGATTTTGGATAGTAAATAATGCAATTCATGGCTTGGCTTAAATCATAAAATGAGTTGGTTCATTAAACGTATCTGCATGTGTATTAAAATGAGTACGAAAGAAGCAAAAAAAAACAAATTCTTTCCTAATAAATTAAAACATAAATATTTCTGGGAAAACGATTATTTTTATTAACAAGGCCAAACTCATTTTGGTTGCGCGAAGTTGCGTGAAGTAAAATATTTTTTTCCTTCGGTCCAGGATTCGTAGAATAAAGTTTACTGGAAGCTTGTCATACTGTACATCTGGCTTTAGTTTTAGTAAAATCAAAATGAAATTAATTGTGAGTAAAACATCATTTCAGTTAAAATATTGGCAAAAATACATTTCTGTAAACATCAAAAAGCTCCGGAATGCCACTTAAAAATATCTAAAAGAAAATTGTGAGCATTGTGCACATACTTTCTTATCGTGACGTGACTACAAAATATTAGATGGTGAAATAAAAAGCAAGTCCGTACGAAATCTAATAATAGTGTAAAGTATACATTACTCAGATAATTTAGTGCTTGAAGTAACTTTGCTCTAAATTTTTACTATTACATCTCAAGAATCAAATTAAGAATAGAGCAATCATGATAATCCTCTGCACTGTAATATACTAAATCGATAAGATTTAAGATTATGAACGGAGATGATGAAGTATAGAAAAAAATGGGTATTGGATAAGGATTTTTGCCGTAGAAAATGAGAACACAGCAGAGCTACACACACACATGTCCGAAATAGATGCACGGAACTCACATTTTTAAAGTTAGTTGGGTTTATAGATGAAGCGCAGTATTACATTACCTTTGCTTTGTCGTCGTGTCTAATACTTTCCTCACGACTGACCCACTTGGGGAAAAGAGAGAAAAATTATTTTTGAGTTGAGCAACCGTCGTGGTCGTCAAAAGGAGAGGGATTGAGATTGAGATGTTATTATATTATCATCATTGCGCGTCGTCCATTATGATGGGATACCGCTGATGCCAGCTCCTGTTGCGAGACCAGTGGACTTTTTGTGGCCAACGCCTTTTCAAAAACTCATATTGTGCCTTGCCTTGTATTAAATTGTGCTCCTTCTCGTACTTCTTTGAAAGTTACCATAAATATGAAATGTTTTATGTATTATGCATAAGTAGTGCCTATGTAAATGCTTAAAAAGCGGTTTAGAAAATAAAATGAAGAAATTAAATTTGCATAAACAAATAAAAACACTTCCTGTGTGAAAAGAAAATACTTAAACGGGCTCAATGTAGCTTGAGATATATTTAATAATGCGTATTTATTTATTATCGATTAATCCTGTTTAAATTAACAATGAAATTAACGAAATTGTGTGGAGGTATATTAAAATATTCATTTACAAACATGTTTCATTTAGTAATACAACACGCACAAATTTATTTTGCTTTTCAAAGCTTCGTTAGTGACTGCCAAATCGTCATTTTCCATCTTTAAATCAATCATTCTAAATAATATGAAACTAGGATAGATCTTATCTTAAAAATTAAACATTTTATATAAAGCTGAAATGTTAAATAAATTTTGTCGTTGTTTTGTTAGTATTTTTTTCACATTCGTATTCATTCCTTAAAATTAATTTTAATTTTAACGAGGAGCACCGCCATTATCAAACTTCATAACTTTTAACATTTTTGTAAACATGTAACTTATACTTAAGAATAATGGAAACTGAACAAATTCTAAACAATACAAATACACAAAAAAGTACAGCTAAATATAAGAAAACTCATTAAAAATTTAATTTAATTACAGTGATAGTTACTTTAATCAATAGATAAATGAATGCCGTGTTTTGTGTTCATATACATAAATACATAAAACATATTTATTTCACACGCAAAGTATCTTTCTTACATCACAAATATTAATATGACAGTTTATAATTGATTACAACGAATTCATAACATTTAAGTAAACAATACTTGATTCAAAACCGCTGTCTTTCAACAAGCCGGTGCATATCATTCACAAAATAATAATGATTATATATTAAATGAGTTTCTGCATAGAAATTGCGGTAAATATAAATCAAATTACTGTATTTAACTAAAAACAGTTTATCCGAACCTTAAAAATTAATTTATCAAACTGAAGCCAACAACGCAACATTTTAAAGCATAAAATTTAAACACGTAATTTATCATAACTCATAATAATAACTGTAAATACTGTGATGTATATAAATAATCAAGATTCATACTTAAATCATACTGTGAGTAATATTGTAGTCTACCCATAATATTATTGATGAAATCATATCCAAAAGTGCAACTGCACACAAGAAGATAATGTGATTGATAGTGATTTATGAATGAATGATATAAAGTATTTTTTACAATGTGCATACCTACATAACTGCTTCTGTGAAACAAACTTAACGAACCATCAATCAACTACAACAACTAAACAATCATTATCCTCATCATTCATTGCATTTTAATACTATAACAAGAAAAATGTCAAATAGATTTATATGCCTTAATGCAAATACAGAATACTTAACTATATTTCTTTCCGCTAAATAACTTATACTTAAATAAACATTCAACTATTCAACAAACAAATATAAGGACTTAAACTGACAGAATACTTTGAAGATATTATGTGGAAGTCATTTCCCACTGAAGATCTCGTTGTTATTATTTTTCAGAGACAAAAATCACGTTGTTTTAAAATAACACGGCAGTTCCACTCTATCATCTTAAACACTAAAAAATCGTTACAAGTATTACGAATCTATCAACTAAAAACTTTCTTTCCCCTCCTTTTTTTGCAAACTCGATTTTCTAGACTCCAAAAATACTTTTCATTTAATGACGTCTCCAAATCTAGTTTGCTAGGTTTTCTTGGTGGGAAAAATTATGTTAAAAGAAAATATCTCTCTCGTATTAAATCTTTAAATTTTACTTTAATTTTGGCAAGAAAATTAGGCTCAGCGGTAAGGGGCCTATATGCTACGTTAGATAGAACATTCATTGGTAACTCTAATATAAATCCTCTCTATTCTTTTCTTCGCGTAATAATATAGTAAAGCCATAATGCGATATATTAAAAAATGTATAATACAATAGATATTAATAAGTTGTGTGTAACATTACATGCTTATGTACATGACGATCATAATACATTTTATACGAATGTGATAGTTATTTTATTAGAAACGAAATGAATGAATGAATGAACCAGTTTTTTCGTTTCCTTCATTTTATTTTATATTATTTTAAATTTTTCATTGTATTTACCTTTTTTATTTGCTCATCAAATCATCACATCGCTCCATCACAAGCTTCAGATAAAGCTTTGTAAATGAGACTAGAAGAGCTTCCACCACCACCATTACTAGAAACTGTTGTTGTAGCTGTGGCAGACACAACCACGGCAGCGTGATGTTCAAAATCATGATGATTATTATTGATCGAAATAGGAGCGCTACCCTTTGTATTGTTGTTATTATTATTATTGTTGTTGTGACTGGGTGTGTGCACACCTCGAATTCCATCGGGGCTGCTGGTATCATACCCATCCGGATCAGTTTTGATATTACAAGCGTAGAATGAGTTGTGGTTGGCATCCATTGCTGGATAACCTGTGTGATGATGATCATTCTGCATGTAGCCGTAATGATGAAGGTGGGTATGATGAGAATGACCATACATTCCGTTAGCAGCTTGCATAGCAGCAGCAGCATCAACTCCGTCGTAAGTGACCCTGTGCTGTGGAGAATAATTTTGATGATGTTGATGATGCTCACCACCATTCCCATCCGATATCCATCCTCCACCACCACCACCCGGCCCATATTGATCTTGGTAGTAAGCTGGAGGAGCGGCAGCAACAGAGATCGACATATTTTGATGATGGACATTTGAAGTAGAAGACTCGTAAAAATCCATTTGCCTAACAAATCCTGCTTGTTGAGGTTGGTTTGGAACGTAATCGGACAAGGGACTGTTTAGCTGTTGATGAGTTCCATTGCCAGCACCACCACCATTATTACTACCTCCGTGAGAGAATGAGTTTTGATGTTGTTGTTGAATGCTGCCTACAGAACCGGTGGGGGAACTAGATTGGTTTAATGCAGCAGCCGCTGCGTGAAACTGAGCAAATGGGGAATTTCTCGGAGTGAACTGTGACAGTCGCTTATTGTCAAACTTTGAGATGAGCTGCATCACTGGATTACCTTTCGTAATACCATTAGCTCCACCATTACCTTGCAAGCGAGTTAGAAGTTGTTGATGGTGAATATGATCTTCTAAAACAGATCCCCCACCTACTCCAGCAGTAGATGAACCAACATGACCTTCTCGATCTGATCCTGTACCGTTCTCCAAGGGTGACATTTCTGGTGTGGGGAGGTTCACTTGGTCGCCATTTCCGTTGTTGGATTTTGTGCCTCCGCTTGCAGTGGAACTGGCACTGCTTGTCCCATGACTTGGAGAGTGGTGGTCCATCGAAGAATCAACTATCCCGTGTTGAAGTAGAGTACCACCAGATCCTGTGAGAAAAAATGTACGTGATTGAGTATGTTTCTATTTAAAAATGCAGAATTTTGACCTGGCCTGAGTTTGTGGGCATGACCAAACAACTGGTAGTTAGCTAGCTTAGGAGAAAACAATGTAACGTGATCGGGTCATTATGAAATTAGATGAATGGTAATAGCTATTTAAACAATGTGCATATAGGAAAATCCTCAAAAAGTAAATTGATTTTTAACCTGGTTTCATCCAACTCATCATGATCATTGATTGAATATTATTTTACGAGCCAAGTCGTTAAGATCGGAAAATAGATAAGAAGAAGACGAGGAAGACATAGGTAAAAGGTAATTGCATTGCTTTATCATTATTATCGTGTAGGTATTATTGATTCACTTAACTTTGCGTTTGCTCTGTGAAATAACTTTTAAAAAAGGTTTTTGGGGTATCACGATTTTTTCTCGCAAAAAAATACTTCAAGGGATATAATGATAGGCTAGCTTAAGTAAATATTTGTTTTCACCCTGAATGTAATTGGGCAATTATTCCGTATTTCATTTTTTTCTCATACTTATAACAAAATAAAATTATAAAATCGTACCTGTAATTTGACCACCCCTCGTTCGCATAAAATCCTTATTTAAGTCTGGATCAGGGCTGGCATTTGGGCTCGCGTCTGGTGTATGAAATCCTCCAAATGGCGAGCCATTTGCAACATACTGATTATTCCCATTCCCATTAGTTGCCCCGGGTTGACCAGGCATAAGGACTTCGTTTACACGGCGTCCCGGCCGATTGGAAGAATAAAATCACCGATCAGATTAATATTACCATTACATTTGTCAACACGAATTCCTTAAATTACAGTTTACTCCTAAAAAAACCATTAATTTTCTTTTCTAGATGTCATGTCATCCCATGTCAAGTCTCAAAACTCATGTCAAGAAGAGTTTTTCAGATTATTACTCATCATCACTGCGCTGGAACCTATAATGTGCTTTTAGCTTCTTCAATAGTTCACAATTCATATCATTCCAATCGTCCCTTATCATCATTATTTTCTAATTCTTCAGTAATAAAAGGACAAAAGCTGCTGAATCAATCAGTTACCGGTAGACTGAGACTTGAAGCTATTCTAATATGATTTTGTATTTTTTTTGCTTCAGCTCAGTGATCAAGCACAGTATCGAGCATCGTGCCAAGACATCGTCTCTACACTACTCATTTTTATTATTGACTATCTATCCTTCCTGATCAGTTATTTCTGAATCTTGTGAGGAAGACAAAGCATGGGGAAAGATGATATGATATGTTGATGACGATGATCAGCATCATCAACAATCCATCCGTGAGTGTTGTGTTATGTATCTAAAAATCCAACCAAATACGATGATTACAATGCAGAAGCAAAAGAAGAAGGATCAAAAATTTCAGACTCATGTTCAAATCACAGTAGGGAAGAAGCCAACATCCTTCCCAGCTTTTGCCTCACACAGCGTCTCATTTATCATATTTTTTCTTACTTCATTCATCCATCCACAATCCACTCTTCTTCTGGCACATACCATCATCATCATCATCATCATATCATCGTAATCAGAATCAGAATCATAAGTACTTATATAGGTATTATTTTGCTTGTCCGTATTAATTTCCCGCATACAAGAAATCCTTTTTCTACCTTCAATCTCAACCTCAACAAACTAAACTGAAATATTCTAAATTTATCTTTTGCACTGAATATAAAGTAATCTAAAATTTTATGGTAAGCATCACCATCATCATAATCGAAAATCGTCATCATCATCAACATAATAATCTCGTACCCATTTTTGATCTCAATTCAATCCATATTTTAAAAAATATTAAACACTTTTAGCCTTTTCAAGAGAGTAGGTGTAATATTTTGCATGTCTTTTCTCAGCATCATTTCCTTTTTTAGATTTTGTCTCTTTCTCTCTCTCACTTATCATCAGCAACAGCAGAAGAAGAGGTGTTGTTGTTATTGTTGCCAAACTGCCTGCCATAATCAAGCCATACTTTAATCGTCTCGTTCGTAACACCATTTCAGCCAACAACAACGAAACGCTACGGAGAGTAAAGAATGATTTGTGTGCTCGAGATTAACTAAGCGTGAAGAAAATGATGAAGTATTTGGATTATGTGCCTCCACTCCATCATCATCATCTCCTTCAACATAATCACTTGAAAAATTCTTTAATCACTTTATGTCAATCCTTTTTGCTGGTATTCTCATATCTTCATCGTATAATATATCATATTTAAAAAAGCCTATGCATGCAAAATCAAAAAATAAAGAAAAGGACATACAATTCTACATTGAAAAAGAATAAGAGCAACAATAACAAACGAGAAGCGGCGAATGCGCAAAGTGTAGAGGAGAAAGTACAAAATTAAGGGTAGGGCTTTGCAAACCGCAACAGCCACAGAGAGAATTTAGCCACTCCTTCGTCTTAAATTCAAACCATCATCAACATTCAACAACATCTGTCATCCAATCCACCTCTTTTCTTTTTACAATTTGCTACATAAGTCATCATCATCATAAGCATCTGTATTTTCTTCTGTAGTATAAATGAATGAAAATGATAAACGGTAGCTGTTTTCGCCTCATAAAGTATTTATTTTTCATCTTATTTTATGATCAACTTTGTATACTTGACGTAATAAAAAGTTAACATAAAGAGAGGGAGAGATCAGAGATGTTTTTCCAATTTTTAATTTAAAAAAAGGTAAATAAATAAACTTTTCAAAATTGGGAAGGGAAGACCAAAAGGATTAAGCAGCGGCTTAGCTGAATCCGTTAAGATTTCATGTATTGTATCGTGTATTATACGTTCAATGTTCTTCCTCTTAACGAGTTACAGCTCATTTTAAAGGGCTATAAAAGTGTCTTTTATAGTACCTTGCCGTCCTCATCAATTTCATCGTCAAAAATCTAAACCAGCATTAGCAAGCACCATTATTGCAGCTTCCTTCAGGCCAAAGTGAGAAGCAGAAACAAGAAGACTTCAAGAATCAAAAGAACAACTTTGAAAAAACTTCTTAGTTTTCTATCCTTTTTAGTAGCAGTAGTAGTAGCGAGCGACATGATAGCTTTTTTTCTTGAAACTTCTTTTTCATATAGACACTTAATGAAATAGACTCTCAACTCAACTTGAATGGACACAAGAACAAACATAAAAAACTCTTTGACTACTTCACATACCCTCTCGGCATTTTTTTCGTAGAAAAAAGAAGCAAAACAAGTGTACAGCAGAAGAAAGAACATAGCACAAATGCTTAGGTATCATACATACATGAAATATTTTGTTGGAGTTGCTGCTAACTCTTGGTAGAATAGATCTTACTTTACATTTACATTTTGAAAATGATAAGACAGAAAACAGCCGACACTATTGTAGGAGTGTAGGCAGTAGGTAGGTACCAGGCAGGTAGAAAAAGAGTTAAGCAAAAACGTCTATGTATGTGAAAATCCCTTCTGCTCCATCTGTATATCTTTTTACTATGGTTCGGATTGGGATGAGGAACGAAAATGAAGAAGTTGAGAAGCAAAGCAACCACGAAACGAAACAGTGATGATGAGGAGTGAGGATAAGAAGTAGACAGGCAAGAGGCAAGCCAATCTCTTATTAAAATTTCATGACAATTTTTTTTCTTCTTTTCTACTTCATCCATTTCTTTCTCGTTTTACATTTGAAGAAGGAGAAGAAAAAGGAGATAAATATGCTTGGAGCGAGAAAAAAATGCTAAATCCATCCAACCGCAAAAAAATCTACCTGAGCCAACCAACCAAACGTCGAGTCGTCAAGACATGCAGTTTTTTGTATTATTCTTCAAACCGCAGAGCATCATCAGCAGCAACAGCAGCAAGACAACCACAAAAATTGTCTAACAATTTTACCATGATATTGCCGATGATAATGATGATGATGATGAGATGAGGAGGGTTCATTACATTAAAGTTTTATGCATAAGCAGAAATTTTTATTCCTGATGGCATCTCAACTCATTCAAAGTGTGTGGTTTCACGCAAGCTTTGAATATTATTGATGAATGATGATTGAAGTAGTGATAAATTTGCCCATTTTAAAAAGGATAACTTAAATATT
>JAHZNJ010003244.1:0-15746 GCA_027744475.1 Lepidocyrtus cf. sotoi NNG-2020 | reverse complement strand
GAAAGTAAAATAAAATTTCGGCCTATTATGAGATTTTTAATTATGGGTTTTATGCCTTCGATGTTTTCATTTTTATGGGATTTAAGCTATGGGTTTTTGAAATTATAGGAATTGAAATTATGGGATCAAAGGACAATTCGGTATTTACAAAAGTACATCTAAAAAATAAAAGTCATTGCTTTTGCTATATGGAAAGAAGCTTCATTCATAGATAGTAACAAAACCTCTTATGTAAAACCGTTTCCTTGTCAATCAATCCAAGGTTCCTTCTTTATAATCAAATCCATGACATTTTTAATGAGAAGTTTAATCAAATAGTTTAAATTATCATTAGACAATCTTGTCGCTGCTATAGTATTGCGGCTGTTTGTTCATCTTCCATTTTGCTTGTCCATCTCCATCTGACAAGGCAGGCAGACATACATATTATTATATGCTATGCATAGTTAGGCTACATCCATCCCCTTATCCATTTGTCATGATTACACTTTTGATTCATTTAGTCATTCTTCATCTTCATAATGGTTTTATGTATTTCTATACGGCATCAAATTCTCTGGTCACCTTCTTAATTCTCCTTTCTAAAGATTACATTATTTGATTAGACTTGGGCAATGGCTTGTCTTGTGCATCTTTGTTCTTTTAAGTTTTATTAGTATTTTCGTTTTAAAAAACTTTTTGATTGCAGCATACAGCAAAATAAACAAACCTAACATCGTAGTAGGTAATAACAATAAACGCGTGTCCATTATTTATGATTAAATGGATTGAAAACAAATACACATATTAAAAACTATTATCGCAGTGTCCTTCTTCCCATCAAAACATAAGCCCATAAAGTTCTTTAAAAACAAAATTAGGATTGTTGCGTAGATTAAAGGGAGGAGGGAGGAGGCACATGGGCTATAGATTGTAAACAAAGTATTCTTTTCCACTTTTAAACTTTTAAACTAATAAAAACGAATCTTTGAATCAAAATTGGTGGCGTACTTTACTTACTTTATAAAAGAAAGGATGGTAGAGTAGAGTGAGAGGACTGTTTTACGCATATGGTGAGATCGAATCTTTAAACGAGTTAGACACACGACAAACATTAACCTTCTTCACCAACCCAAACCGACCACACACTTTAAACAACAACAACAACAAAAACGACAAAGAAACGCTCTCACATAACAACTCTTTCGATCCATTCTTTTCTTCTTTCGGTCAATAAATTGGTTTCGCGGCAACAACAACTGAATAATAACATCCCATGAGACATGAGTACAATAACAGGATACTTCAAGGTAAGGTAAATCTGTGCCAAATTGTGTATCGACAGCATAATCTAATTTTTAAAAATTTTTTAAAAGGTTTGCGGACACAATTGATATCAAATTGGTAATAAAAATACAATAATTTTTCGTTTCAAAAGCCATGATCCTTCAACAGTTTCTTGTTTCGGACGAGTATTACGAATGAATGGAATACTATTGTGTTTTTTTCATCCACCAATCTTAATTACCATCGTCATTGAATAAAATGACTCATACAGATTATTTTGATTTTAAGATTTGAATTTAATTGCGTAAATCAAAATATATTTTTTGCCAATTAGTTTGGGACAATATGGTTTTATGCCATAGCCCTGCTTTTTACTAGATTTCTTTTTCAAGCAATAATGATAATTTCTGATTACGAATGTCGAAAACAGAAGTACAAAGTAGAAACAATGCTGAAGAATATCTGATTGTGATTATTACAATTTTTAAAATGATTGTGATCCGAAACTAACCCTACTACCATACCACCACTGGCCACTGCAGTAGTGTTGTGTGGCTCTTTTTACTATCTTGCTCTTTTGGCAGTACAACATTCAACAGCCCCCTCCTCGTGTAAGAAAATTTTCAAAATTATGGATTTGGGACTTTAGATAGAACTTGTCATATAGCTTCTGGCTGTTGTTGTTCTTCTATATACGCTTATGTGGTATTGTTATCAAAGTGCTGATCAACCCAGTAAAACATTATTGCCTGTTTTGCTTGTTTTTAAAACCACAACGAAAACAACGAATATTTCTGTAGTTTCTCATATACAATACTAAATAAATGTTCTTTTGATTTTCTTCTTGTTATTATTTTTTCCCTGATTATACAAAGTTTTAAAAAAATTGTCGTTTTTTATTCTCCCTGCAAAATTTAGAGTAAGTCCGTTAAAATGAGGATCCTAATGAAAGCAACAACGATCGTTTTTTACTTGAAATTCCTCACTATCATCGTTGCTAATTTTGCAATTCAAAAAGCCAAGGTTTTTTATCCCAATCAGCAGCATCACTTCACTACTATACTAAACAAGCGATTCGATGATGATGATTCAAGTTGAAAACTGCATCGATAAGGGAAAATATTTGAGTTAAGATGACGTTCATCATCATCACAAAATCAAAATCATCAATTGCAGCAACAGCAGCAGCAGCAGAATCTTGAAAAGAATTTTTTCTTGGTTTGTGTGTGGCATCCAAATAATTATTTTGATTTGATTTGAGATTTAAACGGAAAAGTGGGAAGGAGGTGAAATCTTCTTCTTCTTATCTATAAACATTATAGATCCGTGTATGTACATCAAATATACACAGGTATTTCATGCTCGTCATGAATAAAGAGTGTTGTTAAGTTGTTGGTGGGGTGGTGGACAGACAGAAGACGCACATATGTCGTCGTTTTCTTCATTATAAACGAGGAAAAGTTGCAAATAATCATCATAATCATAATTGGCAATGAACAAGTCACAGCAGCTGTTACATTATTATATTATTGCTTTTACCATTTTGTCTTCTTGAGCTATAAAAATGACGAGTGAAGGAGATTCTTTCGATGACCATATAGCTGCAAGAAATTCCGAGGGGATTTGAAGTCAAATTTTTCATAGAGAAGAGAACAGAAGGCAAAATGCTGTGGAGAAGAAGCAGAAGCTAGAAAAAATGATAAGTGCATAACATCAATGAAAAGTACTAAGGAGGGATTTTGATGAAATTTTAAATTTAATCAATACACACGATCTCTGTTTCTTCATAACTAAACTCGACACTACCAGTAACCAATAATTTTAATTTTAAGCTCTTGAGAGCTTAAAGATTTAATTGATAATGCTTTTTTTATTATTGTCAGCTTTGAAAACTTAAACGGCAAAGGACAAAGTTGTCAATCACTAGTGAATTGCAAGGATTTGTAAAAATTAAGATTTCTAACTCAATTTTGCAAAATCTATTTTAAAAAGCGAAAAGCGGTCATGTCTTGCAAAGGTGCAGCAGACATAAATGTAGTTTACTTTTAAAAACTAGCAAAAAAAACTTTAAAAATCCTATTTTTTATTATTAGGCGACGGCGAACATCTAATCAAAAAACCTTGTTTTGCTTTTTGCTTGCTTGCGGAAATATGAAACACGAAGGTTGCGAGAATTTTGTTGTTGTTCTGAAATGATTATAGAATTTGCTCACTTTTTGAATTTTCGTTTCGACATGCGTAGCCGCAAGAAAATTATGCCATATATGTAGATTACGGCGAGGACTTTTTTGTGCTGAACAACCTTCGTAAATATATTGAACTAATTTTTACGGTATTCAACAGTGTATGCATTTAATGTTCAGTAACGTTTAGTTAGGTTAGTTGACTTCATTTTCTTCTGACTACCACATAATATAGTTAATGACCGAGGGATGGAAAGACGATCGAGAGAGAGAGAGATTTTAGGAGAATGAGTTTGAAAACTTAATGTGACATGCATAACTTTTTTTGCAAGTTTTTAAGTAGTTTTCTTGTTATATTTTCCTGAGGTAATAATAATAATAAGCCGATGCGATGTTGAAAAGAGATACACTCTCTCTGAAAGAGTTTTTAAGCTGCTGTTAGGTGTGATCTCATCTTAGCATGTAACTTACTTACTTCTATAAAAAAATAGTAAAAATGCTGCTGTGGTGAATTTGCTATAGATTCGAATTTCGGATTACAGACCTAGTTTTTCTCCCACGGCTATTACGATACGTATTATAATATCTTTCTACAAAATGCAATTTAGAATTGTCGTTATATTGTTTCAACAAAAAATGCATAATGTGTTCTGTTCTCATTTCAGATTACCTACATGAAAGGGGTGCCCTGAAAATAATGCCATTTACTAGCAGCAACAAACAGCAACCACCACGCATTCCATAAAGGGTTGTAAATAATTACGTTGATAAATCTTGAATTAAATTTTAATCATATCGAGAGGAGTTCAATTTTGAATAAGCAGTTTCACAAAAAAAACTTAATTTTGGTCTCTAAAAGGAATTTTCCTTGAACTAAAACTTTAGATTAAGTAAGTACCTACCTATGTATATATATTTTTGGAATTTGTAAGCCGCAAAGGTTTCTTTTTAACTAGCAAACGGGGTAAATGGTACAGCAGTGCAGTGTTAGAATGAATTTTAATTAGGACTGGAATATTATCGTTAATCTGTTGACTTAATACTACAACAAGTTTTAAGAGTCGGGAAGAAAAAAAGTCACACATTTTTTTCTACTAATCTCATCTTTTCAATTTTATCCCTTCCAATTTTTCTTCTTTTTCTTATCCTTGCCGGAATAAAGTGCCATCCCAAAGGTGGCTATACGATAAAAACAAAGTTGATGTGGAGAACACTTGTTTAGTTTCAAATTACAATATTTACAACTTGCCAATATCTCTTTAGAGAGAGAGAGAGAAAGAGAGATCGGATCACGTAACGAACAAAACCGCCAGCAAGACAATAAACGTCAAATCATTGACGATGAAGCTAAAACTTGTGTAAGTAAAATGAAATGACTGACATCCTGACACTCATCCATATAAAGACGTTTGGATGCAAACAAGTAAAAAAACGTTGCTTTTAAAACATAATACTCTGTTTCAATCTTGATTTGATCCTTCTTTCTCATCATCATCATTATCATAAAAGATATACTCTCGTTCGTATCATTTCAAAATCACTGTAATAATGTCTTTTTATACAAGAGAGAAATTACGAAACAAGAAGAATTAGCCGGTATAACTATTTAGTAACTTTATATAATAAAAAAATAAAAGAATATTACAATTACGTACGTTTCTATTAAAGTGGAAAGTGAAACGTAATAATCTAAAATACTACTACTACTACTACGATAATATGTGTAATCAAAATACTACTTTTTGCAGGATAAATTCAGCATTCCTACATTAAAAGTGTACAACAGCAGGTAAAGTGGAAGTAACTCTCTCATCCTATATTATTCTAATGAAAGTGAAATGGAAAAGGAAAAGACGGTTTCTCGTCGTCGTGATATTTTGATGATGATATGAGTAATGCATAGACAGACGATTATCAAAAACTTGTAAGTTTTCATTTAGATTTAGAATAGGTAATATACTATCAGTTTTGTTGCTTTCAATTCATTACCCTGACTTCTTCGGGTTTTTCTGTTTTAATTTATTTTTTATAGAAACAAATGAAAGGAGAATTGCAAAGATACTATTCTACAGCAACAATATTCACTACTCCTTCTTTCATTCTTTTTTTATTCGTCTATTTCTATTTCCACAATTTTTTTTACAAACTTTCCATCAATCAAGTATTTTTCCTCCTTCTATTTAAAAGTTGCTACAGCAACAACAACAACAACATAACGAACAGATTTAGAGACGTGGACGCTACTGTTGCTTGCTGCTGCTGCTGTTAATTTTCTTATTTTATTATCATTATTGTTTGATTCCTTCTTCAATTTACTTCACCGACCGACTACCCACAAACTGAATATAAGTATAACCATCACCATGATCAAAAGATTGCTCATGCCTTCGTCATCATCATCATCGTCAGCATGGTCAACAACCACAAGCAATAAATACGTCTAATACGTTTCTTGACTTGATTTTCACACGGCTGATTAGTAATCACGGGAGAGAGAGAGAAAGAGCAATAATTTTTTGAACGTGAAAAAAGTGGTGACTGCTTTTTCTGCAACTTTCAGCGAGGTAAGCAGACGCCACCATCACCACCACCAATACGTCTACTGCTGCTGCAGTCCAAAGCTGATGATACAGTGCACATTGGTTGATTTGATTGGTAAAGTTACACCAGAAAAATAATAATAATAGTGCTTACACTTATTATTGCGGCGTAAAGTTGGTAGTGGTTTCTTTCTTGCTTTGTAAAAGTAATAAAATGGAGTGGAGTAAGCTGAAGGTTACTTACTACTACTAATTTTTTTCTCAGATCATCTCCTTAATGGTCGTAGGTTTTTCACCTGCTATACTTTTTGACTGTTTTCACATTCCTCATTCTAGTTTTCATCCTTCTTCGTGGTTATAAACTAGTTCTATATACAGTTTTGTTGTGAAAGGGGTTTTTGCTGCTGCTGTTGGTGAATCTGAGTCTTATGTTGTTGCTATCGTTGATGATGATGACGAGTCAGCTTAAGAAAAAATTGTGGCAGTAGAAATTAGGCAAGGTTCCTTTTTGATAATTGACTGAATAACTCTTGCAATAATTATGGCTGATGTGCTGTTGTGGAGTGGTAGGAGAGACCAAATTTTCGAAAAGTAGAAGAAGAATAATAATAATAAATACTATTTTGATCATATAGAGATTAGCATCGTTTGTAAACCATTTGCCGACACAGAATTTCATCGATATTAACCTAGGGAAAGCTATTACAACCAAATATGTAAATATGCCTAAATGGAAGGAGTGCGAGAGGCACAGGTGGTGGTGGGCAGTGGTAGTGTTGGTGTTGTTGGTGGTACAGTGTTTTATTCGTAATAAAAATTAAATGCAAACTGTTTTTTTTCTCGTTCAAGAAAAGTCAGTCACCATTTCAAACCCCCAAACAAAACGAATTCAAGCAAGAACCTAAATTTCCCTTTATGACTTTTAATGTGCTATTTTTCTTACCTTGTTAAAATACATTTTAGCACCTGATCTCCTTCTTCTTTCTCTTTTCTTTTATAATTTCGCAAAATGATAATATGATGATATGAAAACGCATGCGTTTTTTAACTAGTCAATTTAATCATGATTGCTCTGACATATGCTTCTATAATGTTGAGTGAACCCATTTTTAGTATTTTTTAGCATATAGGTAGTAGTTGATCATTGCAACGCAATTGTGTTGTTGTTGTGGGGTAAAAACGTGTTCCGAATAAGCAGGGAGAAAACAAGAAGAAACTGCTTCTCTCCTCTGCTTTTAAAAATGAAGTAAAATGTGAAATTGCCGATGGCACCCCTGCAATAATAAACTAAAAATAGACGTCGTCGACAGCAGCATAATGTGCTCAATGTTAATGCTTATGCATCACTATCGCCTCACCTGTAATTTGCATTTATACTGAATTCATGTATGCAAGTGTAGGGTGTCATTTGCGCAGAAACGCCTTTTCGAGTTTTTTTTTAAAAAAACAGCGTATTTTCCTTTCTTCTCCACTACCGATCAGCACAGCAGCGTTTTTGAAAGAAGGGCATTCACTTGCTTAATAACAACACCTATAATACCTATTACTATTTTCTTTCCTTTCTAAACTTCCTTGTTGAAACAAGTGTCAGAAAATGTGAGAGAAGAAAGAAGAGGAGGAGGAGTGGAACCAGCGTAACGAGGTAGGATCAGGTTAAAACAGATGGCAATTAATAACGTGAATTAAATGTGCTTTGCTTCTACTTTTTAATATAGACACTGAGGAAGGTGGTTACATTTTATTTTATGAAGCTGAGACGCTGCTGCTGGTTATTACTATATAGTCATCATCATTAACCTGCCTCGTCTTCGTTCATCCATGATATCGTTTTATAGGGTGGTTGGTGGTGGCAATTGCAATGGTGGGTAGTCAAATAATAAAATGTTCATTGTTGCCACCGTTTGTTTCTCTCCCCACACGAGTAGTAGCAAGCAATAATAATAATCAACTAACCCGTCTTCATTCGTTCGAAGACAATTGGTTTTTTTGCCATGTGAAAATGACAATACTCAAAATCAAACATTTACATTCGGATCTAGTCAAATGCCTACCCAACAACAAATAAATATGCAACATAACTAACAACAAGCAACACTTGGACTTGATCCTAATCATTATTAATGCATTTAAATCATCACAATCACACACACATTTAGTAGTGTGGAGAAAAACCAGGAAAAGAAAAGAACGAAAAAACATGGTGAAATTCTATCCCTCGCAATCCAGCTCCTGTTCTCTCTTCATTCTTGTCAAATACAGGTATATAATATAATCCTTTTCTCACCAAATAAATGAAAATGCAAATGCTTTCTCAGCAGCTTGCTTTGGGATTATGCAACGCTTGAATTGACCATTATCCCATTTTACAACCTTTTATGTGTTGTTCTCCCCATTTTATTGCACATTATAATATGGAGATAGGACTCTTCCTGTTTTTGTAGTTCTCGACGACGCATTTTCACCTTATATGTGCAAAAGACAAGAAATGCAATGATTTTAAGGTTTTTTTAATACAGACTTATTTTTCCTTAGTTGGTGGGAGAAGAAGAAAGGAACATGATTGTCATTGTCAATGTCACCTAACCCTGTATCATGTAGCTAGCTGGTCCTTGTTAGTAAGTAACCATGGACAAGGAACTGCAATCTCCGAAAGCTGCTCAGCTCTGTCCCATCAACACAATCTTTCGCTTATCAGCTTAGTTTTCTGTTTGAAATCCTTTATATTATTTAAAAAGAAATGGAGACGATGAAGTCGACGACTACGTGAAATCTAACAGAACCATCAAACTTAAAATCCTTGTACGAGAAAGGTGAATGTGACATCATCATCGCAATCCCATCGCATGATACTATTATGCCCTCTTCTCTTCGCTCATATTATCTCATTTTTTTTGCTATAAAAAGCTAATGATGCATTTAGTGAGCACGCCAAGAAGGTTTTTTTTATTAATATTGTTACTTTTATTAATTTGAAAATGAAGGTATGTACATATGAAAAAAGTAGACTGTCCAGCTGTAAAAGAACAACCTAGGTATTATGAATGACTACTATTATAACCATTTATTATTATTGCTTTTTCCCTACGCCACCAAACCATACAAAAATGATAAAATGGTCAATGGTTATTTTTATTATATATAGTTATTATTACACACAAGTTAATTCACAAGTTCAAAGCCTTCCATTTCTCAAATTGAAATCAGGTAGAAAAAAGAAAGAAGAGAAGAACATATTATGACGATGAAAGAATAAAATAAAATCACTGTCAACTTTATTCTTCCTTCTCTCTCACCATTTCATTGCATTGCAGCAGCGTCGTCGTCGTAGTTTCAGTGTAGTGCAGAAAACGTGCACGCAACTAGATATTATTTTCTTCTTCGTTTGCATTAATATAAAAGAAGAGTTTTTAAAAAAAAGATGGTTGTTGTTGTTAGTGTAAAGACGAAGTGCAAACTGGTAGTGCAAGAAAAGCTTGTTTTATGGAATATTATTATTAAACGCTTTGCGCTTAAGCAATATAATTTAGGCCTATTACTTATAGTATTTATATATGACTGTAAAAGAACAGGAAAAATAAGCCTTTCGTCACAACATCAAAATATGTTATCCCTCTTTAATGTTTGTTGCAGGTATTCTTCAAAAAATAGGTACATATTATAAAGTTCTTCTCTGTAAAGTTATATCCACAACAACACTATTCTTTATCATAGCTGCAGTAGATATTTAAATTTTAAATACTTTGCTTGCGAAGTTTTGTTGAAGCAAAAACTACGCAGCTCCAGAGTACCAGCATATCATCATCAACATCAACAACAGCAACAGTATATTATAATAAAAATAAAATAACGACGACGACGGAGAGTGGAAGAGTGACAAAAAAGTTTTCTTTCTTTGTTGATTTCACCATACGTATACGTTAAGCCTTTTTTATCGTTTATTACACTAGAGGATTCTCTCTCCTCCTCATCAACGAAAATCTTTTCCTCTCCTTAAATAATAAAATGCATTCATGCTGTCTCATATCAAACATCATTATTATTGTCATTTTCAGCATGGTCTTCCTCATCATCCGTCTTCATCTTATTATTACACACTGAATGAAGCAGAGAACAGGGAAAAGGATGAACGATGTCACAACGACCATTAGCAAAATTATCGTTATTCTCATCTTGGTTCTTCGTTTCCATTCATTTTTCTCCTAGATGATGATGTTGATGATGATGATGACGGTGATAATTATGCTGATGTTGTTGTGCTTTTGTGGTAAATACTTTTCTTGGAGTGAGCAGGAAAATGTCTGCAATCAATGAAGGCTTCTTCTCATCATCTTCTCGTCTCATCATCTTCTCGTCTCATCATCTTCAGCAGCATCATCGTCATCTCCCCAACGTAATCAGTAAATTACACGGATAGTCGCTAAAAAAGGTTATGTGAAAAATCTAAGCTCCATGGCGATAATAATAAAAGAGAAAATCTCTGGGCTTTTGGACATGCATGATAGTCATTTATATTCATGGGATTATTTGCTACAACTTTACTAGAGCAAAAAAATGTCACCCTTTTCTCATGCATATAAGCTTGAAAAGCTGCCTGTGTGTGGCTCTCTTGCTGATCTTGTAAAATCGACTTTTATATCTTCAGCCATGAAATGCAAAAAAAAATCTAAATTCCTCAGAGAAATTTAAGTAAAACTCCATCTAATCGTATAAAAAGAAATGAGCTGTGTTTAAAAAAAATCTCTACGATTTTTTTGCGAAGGAAAAATAGTTTTGTGATCCTCTCTCTGACAGCACAACAACACCGAACAGGTCAGGATTTGAAAGTTAAAAAAGGGTTATGATATGAAAAAGAAACTTGCAGAAAATACAAGTTTGTTTTTTTCTGTTGGTGAAGAAATGATATTTCTCGGAATTGAAGGAAGATGATCGGTAATAATGATGAGAATGACATTTGATTTAATATGAAATCATTGTTAATGCATATTATGGTACGCAGATAGGTTAAATTCAACAAGCATTTAGCCATATTATTATTCATTCTCTGGTTTTAATAGAACATCAGATCAAGTTGTGCTGAAATCAGCACAGCAGAAGCATTTGTTTGTGGCAACGCAACGCACGGTAATCCTCTAATGAGCATATTTAACAGAGCATTATTTACTTGTTCTGAAAAGGTACAAGACTTATGATGAATCAAGGGTGATTTTGATTACATCATGTTCAAGGTGGTTTTGCTATTTGTACATTTCTGATTTATCCCTGAAATTAGATAATACACAGAATCTGCTTGTTGTACAGTCATATAAAGTATCTCCCACTGGCATGGCGCATTGTTAGTGCCAGGTAGGGATTTACAGGTTTTATGAATATTGTACAAACAAACAAAAAACTACCCGATTGTATAATACTGACGGATTTATATTGACAGATTTATATTGACCTATACAGACTTGCTGCCACAATGGCGAAGAAAGAAATGTTCCACTTTATCACTTTCCTGGTAAAGAAGCCGTAAATATCACAAGGTTAAACATCATCACTCAAATCTAGAAACTTTAAAATTCAAAATTCAGATTTAATAAAAACGAAGTCATTAAACAAAAAATTACTTTTGATAATTTTTTAAAAGATGGAATGCTCGTTTATCATCTACCTAGTCTTTTAATATGGTGATTTCATACAAACTGAAGAGGTTCAGTAGAGTTTTGATATTATGAATGATATTAAGTCCTCGAACAAATATTGTGCAGTGGTACGGCAAGGCAACCACAAATATGTCACACGTAGTTTCTTCTTCTTCTTCTTCCCCCTTCCTCCTCACAGCAACATAAAGTAAATAAGATTAACCCTCTACCGAATACGGCCAAGAGAGCCATATTTATTTACCTGAAATATTTATGAAGAAGTATTCTTACAAAGACATTCTATACCTAATAAGAAAACCAGATGAGACAAGGCAAAATGATGTAAAATCATGAAAACATGATTTTTTGTGACGGTGATGATGATGATCATGGTTTAAAAAAATTATTCCCATAGTCATAATCCCATACCGATTGCATCGCATCGCATCGTCGCATCGTCATTCACTGTGTTTGGTTTCAAAAACTGTACGTGTGAGAACAACGATCTTTTCATAAGAACGCTCAGAGAAAGAGAGAGACAGGGAGAAGAAGGAACCCCCGAAAACCATGAAAATATGTCTTGACAATCTACCTAAATAAAATTATTTACATGCTGTGTGTGACTGTTGTTGTGGTCGAACATGAGCATAATAATGAAAATGATGATGACTTTTCTGAGGATGATTTAGGGAAATAAAAAGTATGACGTCCTAATGTATGCTAATGAGTGACAATATGAACCATAGTGATCATCCCCCTCCTCCTCCTCCTCTTGAAAACAGTAGTAGTGCTCTTCTTGGTGGCGGTGGAGCGAGCGAGGGAAGGTGGTTTTTTCTCGGATCCACCTTAAAAGTTATGACATGACATGGTGTTTTGTTGAAGACATGATGTGACGGTGGTGGTGGGTAAAATATCTGCAAAAAAAAGCTCAGCGCCAGCCAAAGCCTACAAAACAACCAACCACCTTTTAAATTTACTATGGTAGCATTACAAGGAATTAAATGCACGTTACATAGAAAATATTTTATTTTCTTATTTGACAATGACCTTCCTCTTATGAGCAGCCTTATGCGAGTTGCCTTTGATGATGTGATGATGACGATGATGATAACGTTGAGTTTGCCCTTATATGAAACTATTCTTAACTATTGTTAATGATGGGATTCTAATTTTTTATGAAAAAAAATTATCTGTTTTTTGTTAAGCTTTTGATATGCTTTCTGCATTTGGAAAGAAAGAAATGTCTTTTGATCTTCTTCGTCAAACAAATTTGCCTTTAATGATTTAATATTATGAGTAAAAAGCAAATTTATATTGGATCCCCTTCTTCGTCTTCTTCTTGAGTGACTAACTACCATCGTATCGCAAAATTAGCAACAATGAAGATGAGGACGAGTGTCAAGATTCAAAGTTAAGTCAAATGTGAGTAATAATTCTGCAGCAGCAACAGAGCGAATAGTAAGTAATATTGAATACAAGCAACAATAAAAGGTGAAGCGTGAAAAATATTTATTCTCGAAGGACAGAAAAATAACTTACAGTTTTGCGTGGTGAACTTCCTCATCCAAAACAAAATATTATCCTTTTTGGTCTTCGTCGTACAAACGGTAGACTTCTTCGTTTTTCAACAAACCAACAAAGAAACAAAACAAAATTTTTCTTCGTATATTATTCAGCAATGTGTGAGTTTTATGGCTGTCAATATTTTCTTCTTGCTCGGAGCCCACAAATTCATAACATATAACCAAGTCAAACAGTAAAGGTGACAAATTATATCAAAGGTAGTCAATATTTAGTTAAGCTTTGGCTTGACCTGAGGTACTTGTACTTGAAAATTATCTTTAAAACATAAAAATGTCTAGAGTACACGTTAAAAGAATTATTTTATTGTTAGACAATGAGCCATCCATATCTGGCAGTTATTATTATCATCATCAGTTGATTAATAAAGATCCAGCAGCGGATAAGATATCGTTGCGTTGTTGCTCTTTGGAGGTGAACTTTAACACTTCATTATATTTTATTTGACGTGTTAGTTTAAACGAATAAATGTGAGTGAATGCGCTTTAATTAGGATTGCGCGTCACTTATGTGATACGAAATGGTATGGTATTCTAATGGCAAAAAAGAGACAACATCAACATCGGCAGACGAGACACAACACAATCAATGTTTCGGTTTTTTTCTGTTTTGCTTTTTGCTTTATGTTCACAAAGTTGTTGTCTGACTTGTCAAACGTGAGAGTTGTTGGTTTGGAGCATGAGCAAGTGCATGTGTAACCACAATATTGTCGCTCATTCCGGAAATACGGTGGATGACGATGCCATACTCAATTTGAATCAGTCATTGAAACTATTTGTGACAATGGAGTGGCAATTGTAGTAGTAACGAGGGAACGGTAGAATGAATGATTTGATGATATTTACAGCAACAGAGAGAGAAGAGCAACCACACAGGAGGAGGAAAAATGGATGGATACACTTCATAAACCTTTATGGAAATGCTGGGTAGATGTGTTTTAAAAACTCTTTATAACTGATAACGACAAAAAATCGTTTTACGTCTCTGATCTTCTATTTTGAAGTGTTGGGAATTTGACAACTAATTACTACAACGTGATTTTTTGGAGGGTCTGACAAATTTATTGAACTGGCAACAGTATTTTTTATAACATCAAACGCAGGTATAGTCATAGTCTCACCTCATAAAAAATGGGAAGAATGAACGAGTTCAATTCCTATAACGCTTCACTTATAATGAAGAATGGCAACTTTGTTAGCGAAAACGCACAAATAATTAAAATTATAAAGAAGTTCACTTTCCGGAAAAGAAATAAAGGAAATTATTAAAGCCAAGCCACTATTGTTATTCTCCATAACAATGTCCGGCCCTACGTAATGTCTCACTCCTTACGGTTTTTAACGTCTATTGTTAATTGAAAGAAAGGTAGATCTTTCAAGTATTGTGAAAGAATGAAAAAATAACAGTTTTCCTAAATTATGAAGATGTAGTAGAAATTCCTCTCATGGGAATGTAAAAAACACATGAGAGCACGACGACACGGCTTGAAACTTTAAAAAATGAGACTTTAAAATGCCTCGGAATTGGAACTGCCGGCACCATTCAGGGTGTCCTTGTGCGTTTTCTCTGCAAAAAGGCTCTCAAAGGTTTTAGGTAGATTAGCCTGCACATTTCGGAATCCACCGACGGATTAATTCGGTCGGATGTTTAGAGATGCTCACTTCTCCATTGCATTGCATCAAAACAACGCGTAAGTAAGGTTATTAAGCTTCTTCCTCCACCACCGTACCGCAACGTGAGTCGTAATCGTAAGTCCATAAACGAACAAAGTCAACTTTGCAGAAGAGAGGAAGAAGAGGAAGAAGAGCACATGAAATTTCGAGTAGATGTAGTGAAATCAACAAAATTTTCTTTCTTGAAGAAAAGAAGCTGCTTTTTACTGAATTTTTTACTGATGGAGCAGTAACAATGCAAGCAAGCCTTATAGCGGAACGACGACGTTTCGTTCGTTCTTTCGTCTCTCCGTTCGCGTTCCTTGTTCCGTCCGACCGTCAACTTCACATACGTACATAGTCACGGAAAGGCTGCTCAAGCCAAACTAAACTCTTTACTTCTGATTCTCTTACAAAAAACCTGCAACTTCAACAGTCTTCTTCAACCCTTTCATTTCTTTAATAGTAAATATTATGGATCTCTTTTGGCTTGTATAATACGCTTTGCTTGCCTTCTTGTCTTGTAAAAAAGGCTTTTTAAGCTTGTTGAAGTTTTGTTGTTGGCTGAATAAATTTTTATGTAAAGCGAAGGTAAGAAGATAATAAAAAAGCTCCTTCTCCTCTCCTCTTCATATCGTATCACTGCATTGTTGCTGGTTTCCATTATTGACTATGTACGATGCATGATGCAGACGCAGATAGAGGAGAAGTTGCATTGGCAATGGTAACTGGCAACAAGCAACAAAGCAACAGAATCATTTTAAATTTTTTCAACTGAGTGTGAGCCTACCAGAATCAAAGAGCATTATGTGAGAAGCATCGCTAGAATTAGTGATGTTTAAGGGCTTTGCACAATGCTCTTTACAGATTTGATAAATATAATAAAATAGCTTCAAAAAT
>JAHZNJ010003243.1:0-11516 GCA_027744475.1 Lepidocyrtus cf. sotoi NNG-2020 | reverse complement strand
AAATCGGTTGTGTCGTTCGACAGTTATCGTGCCGACGGACGGACAGACAGACAGACGGACAGACAGACGGACAGACAAAAGCACTAATCGCATGACTAGCTTTCACTACGTTCAAGCTAGTAATAAACCTGATGGACTCTAGACAAAAATACAGAGTGCCTCACCATTTTAAAATCAGGCGCATAGCATGCTACCACTGACCACGTTTATTTAAAATTGCCTTTCTTTTCCGGACTCTTGCCCACACCTGTATTGTTGGAAACATGTATCGCTCCCCGCTCCGTCAGAAAATTACATACATTTAAGCTTTATGATTGGAGACTGAGCGCAAGAAAATGAAATGACAAGAATCGCAACAAAATCTGCCCCCAGTCATAATGGCTCTTGGTAAAACTCCAAGCAAGTAGCCCAGCCCGCCAAGTTCGTTGTTTCCTTGAAACAAAGGAAACTCCATTAACTGTAATGTTCTTATAGAAATTCCGTTTCACTTTTGCTTTCTTTAACATTTTTACTTTACAATTTTGCAACAGTGACGTCAACATAGTATTATAGCATATCAGAGTTTAGGAAGAAGGTTGACTTAGGTAGCCCCAGACTGGACATTACACTTGTTCACATTTTCCTTAGTAATGGGAAAGTAAATTGAACGACTGAACGTCGTAGTAATGAACTTACTTACCTATACAGTCTGTGTACCTACGCTAATATGAGAGACCATTTCAAGTTTAAAGCAAGATCATAAAGCGTTTTGCTCAAGTGTAGGTGTAATGACATTATTTACCTACTTTAGTTTTACCTTAAAGGTACTATAGCATAAGAGAGGAAACTGTTTCGTTTTCTGCTAGTAAGAGAAGCAATGGCAGCAGCGCGGGTGTAATTTCATTAAAAATTAGTAGAACTTGGTTATAATCTCCCTCAATACTTTATTTTATGTTGAGCTTTGAGCTTCCGGCAACTAAAGTAAAGAGAGAGAGTTTTGTGAAAGGCACTTGTTTCGTAAACAGTTTTGAAGATTTGCACTCATATTGGATAAAGATTGTGTAACGTAACATTGTATAGCAGTAACGAGGACAGCAATTATTTTAATCGAAATTAGGTCCTTGGGACTAGTACGCAACATTTGCCGTAACAATGAACTCTAAATGCTGACATGAGGCGAATGAGTTGTGCTGTTGGTCGGAGTAGCAAAGCAAAACTGCAAAGCCGCTTTTTAATCAAATCCAGTAGAACGAGATTCATTTTTATGATATGAGCAAAAACCTTTCACAGAATAAATCCAGTTTAGCTTCCACTTTCATTTCCTTTACTGTAAAAAACTCCAGTTATGAATTAAAAAATAGAATTGAATGAAACAGGTAGCAGAAAAAATTGTAATACGGATGTCAGTCAGAGTCGGACTAGCTCACATTCAGCTATTGCTTTTGAGCTTCTGCTGCTGTTGCTTCGGAACGGTAGTATTATTCTCTCTCTAGCGTGTATAAATATGTGCGTGTGTGCACCAATTACCAAAAATCTGAAGCCAGATAAAGCTTCTTTTGCACTTTCATCCTCGCTGAACAGTCCAAAAATCAGTTACGCTTCCGATGAAAAAATACCAGATCAGATCATAGGGAAAAACTGCAGACATTCGTATTCATGGTATTACCATCACCACCACCACTTCTCCCACCGAACCAACATAATCATCATCATCATCAATATCATCACTATTATTATGAAAGAATGGAGAAAGAGAACGCTCAATCTCACCAAAGATCCTTTCCTATTCAACATCACACCACACTGAGTAATTTCCTCTACGGACGGAGAAAAAATGGAAATACGAATGATGAAACTCAACTCTTGCTTGCATGCTTTTCACATTCTCTTTGGTTAAATTACATTCGGTGTTGTAAATGAAATGAAAGCCAAAAAAGACAATATTATCATCATTCTCTAACGCCACCATCATGATCACCATCCTTACCACCACCACCATCAAAGCTTGACCGTACATTAAAGGTTCACTGACAGAGAAAGAATGAGAGTGAGCGAGAGAGGAGAAGTATATTACTTACTGCAACAATAAAAACGTTCTTCAGCATCGATAATAGTATAACCAGCACTATGGAATGGAATCTTCTTCTTCTTTTTCTCCACAGATGAATAAATATAGGTAAAAACTTCATTGACTGATAATATATGTGGATATATCAATTTATACAACAACCACTGCATTACCCACACTACAATATTCAGCTCAAGGCTTATCTCATTCACCTTTCAAACAGAAATACATAGTAGGAGAATCTTTGGTATTCTTTTAGCAACATGCTAGGCTAGAGAAATGAGTAAAAAATGAGCAGGTTTTCTAAAAAAAGGAGAAGGGAGTAAAGAATCAAACCTTAGGTTTTTTGAAAGAACTTATACGCATGCAATGAACAGCAGCAGCAGCAGTTGTTAGAAGTTGGGCAGAGAGCATTAGCAAAAGAGATTCTCTTTCGTCAGGCAAACACTATAGCCCTACCACCACCACCACCACATCTTCTATTTCTATTCCTTAAGAGAAGATGAAGATTCCTCCACCACCACCACTTCTCTTACTACAACATCATCGACATCATGATCATCATTGCAATCATGGGATGTGATGTGATGGTTCTTTATTTTATGAACTCTTCGTGCCTTCTGCCCTTTTTATCTAGCCAGCGTTTATTTTTCCATTTTTTGTAGAAGTTGGGTAAGTAAGCAAGGCTGTTAAGATATAAATAAGCTATGTATGAGCTCTAGAGAGTGTAAGAAAAAGAAGAAGAAGTAAAAGAGAAGAGTTTTCACGAGAAGCCATGGCCTATCATAATAATAATAAAAATAAAAATTATCAAGAAAGGAAGTTAGATGAGAATAGAGGGAAGTAAGCAATATAATTCCTTACATTAGAATTTACACTGCAGCATGAGCAGCAGCAGCAGCGACGACTAGAACATAACTGGTCGAAAAATCGTAATAATCATGATCAAAAAACGTTACGACATCATTATAATGGACATCAAATGGGGAGCTAGCATGGTGACCGACCGCATTTCTATAAATTATTATTTAGTAGTGGATGAGCACTTTTGAAAGTGAACGTTATCTTCTTCACCTCAAAGAATACAAAAATACTCTTTTTCTTACTTTCCCTTCCATTTGCATTTAAAAGTTGTGACTAAAAATAATGATAATATATTAAAAATGTATAAAGAAAGATGCACAGACGAGATCCCTTTCAATTCCTCTTCTGATAGCTTGACACGTTTATGATCACTCTTAAAAGTCTAATGCAATTAATCTTTTTCAAAATCGTGCCATAAAAATCGCGTTGGATCAAATCTCATTTTATTCTTGATCTCTGTTATAATTTCAAACAATAAATGACCTGCATTGATGGTGTTTAACGTTTTTCAGAGAAGATATATTTAAAAATACTAACAACCGAGCACGACAGGGAGTGCAACGTGAATTTCCTTAACGAAAAGCGTAACACGATATATAAGACAGTTCTCTCAACTCTCTACTTTTTGATTGCCATTTTTATCTTCCTTTTGTACTTTTATTAAGTTGAAGAAGCTGTGTAGCTAGACGACGAAGAAAACAGAAACAATGAAGAAGGGTAGAAAAAGAAAAGAGCAAAATCTGCTGTTTCATTCCTTCCCACTTATCAAAAACACAAAACATTTTTTGTTCTGCAATAAATTTGCAGGATGGATGATGACGGAACTCTATTTTTAAACAGATGCCGAGAAATTTTACAATTTGGCATGCTGGTATAACAACAAAGCATTATTGTCTTTGAAAAACTCAAATGAGAAACGATTTGAATTTATCTTACTTCAAGTAGAGTGAGCGAAAAATTTCCCACCTGAACAGCTAACTTACAAAGTGAGAAGAAGGATGCACAGATTAATTAAATAATTTGGGCATTCAACCGAAGTTTTTTAAACAAAGCCGTTTAATTAATCCGTATTCGAGCAAATTTTTGTTTAAAAATTCAAACCTTCCTTTTCAAAATAGTCTACTGTGGTAAAGTGTGTAAGCTCGCTCAATATTTGGCTTCATGGAAGCTTATTCTCGTTTCGTTGTTGTTGTTGTTGCCTAAAGTGGAAATAACATTCTGCATTCACATCACTTTTCTCGCCAAAGGCAATAAAATGTTTTGATAAGTAAAAAGAGAGGTAAATGCATTTAAAAACTATGCAATGCTGCTGCGCTGCACCATACGGTTACGAAATTTGGTTGTGTTTAGTTTTACTGTTGTGTGGTGGTGGTGTCATGCAAGTCATTCAAAACCCTACAGGTAACCAGAAAATAACATCCATTCATTTTTCTTTCCTACTACCACCACCACTACCATTACTTCTCTCCTTTTCCCCTCCTCCTCCTCCACACAGAAACACAACAAAACACAGAAATAATATGACAAAAAAACCTTATCATATCATCTTTCATGGCTGCACAACATTAAAAGCTTTCTTTTAATGAATGCTAATTGGCAATTCCAAAACTGAATGAACCTTGTTTTGGGGTACATCGTAACATAAGTAACAACGACAGCGTGGTGGAAATGATAATGTGATGATTGCAGCAAAGAAACTCTTCAATGTTAATGAAAAAAGTTAAATAGCAGTTGTTAAAAAAGTGTCGTGTGACAGCGCCAGCGACAGCTAAAAAGTATTCATACATTAAATAATAATAAACTATAAAATATATAAAATATGAAACTGTACATGTGCACCTGCATCACCTCCATATAAATAAATCTATCGCCAAAATCGTTCATTTTTATTAGATTGGTTCCCCTTGACTAACTGACTGCAAGCAAAAGATAAAGAATAGTCTTCACTACCACAAATATAGATACTTTTGTTGCTGGGTTGCGTTGTTGTTAACTTCTAAATTAAGAGATATGCCCACATTAGGATAGCCATGTATTCTTCTTTTTCTTTTTCTCCTTCCTTCTTTTGCAAAACAATTCATTATTTCATAATATGAGAAACTTAGTCTTCTACTTAGGTAACCAGTGAATAAGAAAATTACAATTTCATATTAGTGAATGTTCATGCTCGTTCTTCTTCTTCTCTTGTTGTTGTGTGATGATGATACCTTTTACTTTACTACACCAAGTCTTTCTTTTCTTTGCTAGATCAGAGAACGAATTAACGACAAAAATGTTTGTGGGAAGTAAAAAAAACTTCGTGTGTATTATGGCGTGCGTTATTACATACATATCGTCGCCTATTCACCTCCCCTTCACTTTTACCATTTGTTAAGGAATTTATTTTTTTCTAAAAGTTCAAAATAACTTCTCATGGAATTTTCTTTATATAATAATACCTAGTGGTAAACCTATATACAAATTTTACTGTTATCTTCCTTAAACGAAACATTTTCCCCGAAAAAACTTCTAGGCTGGCTTGTGAGCTGTTGTTGCTATGATAGAATTACAACTGGAATGTTGCGTAGCGGAGCCACACACTGCACTAGCATGAGCTATATAAAGCTAAAAGTCTTATTATCGTTCTCTGTGAAGTCAATCTTGAAAGGCAAAATTTATACGATATTTATCAGAAAACAGTTGCTGGAGTGGAAGAAATAAAGAAATACTATTTTTAGTTATTACCATAATTTTAAATTACCATCGTATAAAGTTATGTAATGTACGTAAAAAGAAAGTACAACAACCTAAATTCGTTTTTATAAAATGTTATTACAAAACACGACTAAATCTAGGTAGACAAGATAACTTAATTGTTATATATTAGTTTAAAGGGATCCAGAAAAGGCAAAAAGTTTATATATGGACTTATCTCTCATGCATTTAAAAGCATCTGGAATAGAATTATCATTATCTACTAAATTCTTCAACAAACATAATGCTGTTGCTGCACTGCAACGCACCACCACCACCATTGCGCCAACATTATTCTTTCACTCTAGTCGCAAACAAGCATAAATATAAACCTCATTGTAGAGAATACACGGGGTACAGAGTTTTTTATGTCCCTCACCAGGAAAAAAGATAAATTTCTCAAGAGTTTTAATTTAGTGTAAGTAAGCAAGCTTATTCTCACTTTTCTCACCACCACGTAACGTAATTGTATAAATAAGACTTTGCCACACTGACTATGAGTGAGAGAAATGTTTCTTTTTCTCTGTCAAAGCTCCAATTTCTACATCCTCCAAACACAGGGTTTTATAGTACTTTGGTGATTTGGGACAAACAAACCATTTTTAAGTCGCACTCGAAACCACACACATTAAGCTTTAAACGCAGTCGGAGCATTTCCAAAATAATCACCGGGGTAGAGAGAACCTTATCTTACAGCTTTTTAATCCCCCAAAATATAATCTAATCTTAACAACATCGTCCATTATTATTCTATATTATGCTAATGCACATTTATATACACCTTATCATATCATGAAGTGCTGATAATATAATAATAACCTTATAATTGGAGTGAAAAATAAAAGAAAAACGAAAATGAATAGGAGAAAAAAACCAAAGACCATTTATTAAAAATCATTTTACACAAAGGCAGAAACAAGGTATAAACTTATCAAATTCAATGTTTAGTTGCCTTCCTTCAATTCTATAAAAATATAATCTGATGAAGATATTTTAGCTCACTAATGTGTTTCAAACACGAAACGTTAATTTCTTATAATTAGTGGCGATGTTGATGTTTTCGTAGTTGTATTTGAAGGTACATTTACATTCATTTCATATAAAAGGTTTTTGTTTTACCTGAATCAGAATTCATAATTTCATTTTATTCCCTTTTGAAAGAAGTTAAAAGAAAGTGTCTCTCTTTTTATAAAAAGAAATATTATTTTCCAAATTGCAGAAGATAAAAAGCTCTGTCAGAATTTTTTGATTTGAATAACAGACATATGTTTAAGGTTGAAAGACGGGTGGAGGATAGATTAATAAGAAAAGTGTTTTCTTTTCTGACTCCATCCATGACTCGCTCATAGCTTTTAATTCAGCGAGCGAGCGAGCGAACGAGCCATGTGCCATTGACATGTGGTGCGGCACAATCCTTCTCATTTTTTCATCCATTCCTTTCCTTCCCTTCCCAGTTTTTTTTTATTATTTTTTTTATTCCCAACAGTTTTAAAAACCACAAAATCCCCAACTCTTTTTATAAACTTGAAAGATTTCACATTATCTCCTCTCGGTATCTTCTTCTTCTTCTAGAGAGCAAATAGATTTTTCAGTTTCATTCTCGTAGAATTAAGTGAATATGTATAACCTTTAAGCAGTCGACTTTCATTTTTTAACTACCTGCGTCGAAGCATGATTATCTTTTTGAAGTCTTTCATCTCCCCATATGCAAATACAGAATATTATGTATTTTATCTAGAAATCTTTGAACCCCTTCAGTTCTTACCGTTTAAGAAACTCTGATGCGATGTTAATAAATATATGTGCATCTGTTTACTTTTATGTTTTATATTTTTAGAAATAAATGCTTTATCAACTAAAAGCAAAAAATTTGGGTCGAACGAACGGAGCAAGCTGCTGGAAAATTACATGGAGTATAAGTATGGACTCACGTTTTAAAGTGTTTCAGATTTACCCTGCTGTGATCTTGTTGATGGTAGAAAGCAAAACTTAATTTTCAAGATAATATTTTTTTAAACTTTGAAAATATACTAATTACTTTTTACTTTTTGTACGTTTGGATATGACGAGGCTTTAAATGAAGGGGCTATGCATAATGATTTTTTAATTGTAGGGGATCTGGCATTTTAACTAACGCATACTGAATGAATCAGTCGAATTGTTCACCCTTTTTGCAGAGGTATGAACAACAATGCAATATGCTTGACATGATTTTCAAGTGGATTTAAAGTTAAAAAGGGCACATTCGGATCACCATACTTGTGATTGTGAAGGATTTGATTCGAACGAAAGTAGGGGAAGGGTTTTTCTTTTCTTGACGCACGTGTAGCAGCAAGTCACCTCATTTTTCAAGTAACACGTCTTTTTGCCTCTCTTCTAGTTGAATAAGCATTTTCCATGATTCAACTCTTCTTGAGAGAGACTCGCACAAGACAAGTCCTCCGAATGTAAGGCTTTTCTTGAATGACTGGAAGATTTCGAGGCACACAACTCATAATGATAACACGACATAGTAATACATACTCCGCTCTGCTTTTACCATCACAACCACCACGCACGACCTTACCACCACCACTACCAGTCATAGTCAATTTTCTTGTCTTGCTTTGGGCTTGCTTGATAAAAAAGGATGAACGAAATTAAAAGTTGGACTGTTATATTGCTTTCACAAACAGATGTATTATGGGGTCGTAGAGTTTAACTGGGATTTTGCTTCGGAAGAAGGCTTTAGAGACGAAGAAGAGTGGCATGATGTTATTGCATGAGAGTTTTTTTCATCTTCATATTAATAAAATACGGCCCACTCAATCTTATAATAATGTAGGTTAGGCAAGCATACTACTCTGACTACTTCGTTTTCTTTATTTTTTTCTTATTCTTTTTAACTTCTCAGCCACCACCACCACAACAGCGCTGTAACGTAACAAACGCAACGTATGCTTGTTAATGGGATAACAATTCTCAATCTTTTCACTTTTGGTTTTGTGTGTGTGTGTGTAGTGTGGACGTAAAAGTAGTCGACTTATGGTGGTGGGCTTTGTTGGTCACTTTCAAAGTCAAAAGTTTCATTGATCTAGCCACAACTGGCTCCACTGATCCCCATAGTAATAAATACATTTATATCTAGCCCTTTACATACACACACTCATACAAAATGGCTTGCTAAAGTAGAGCATGAAGACTTTTTGGAAGAAAATAAGCCGGTTAAAAGAGATATGGCATTGCTTGGTAAATGGTAACTGTAGTAGGCAATGGCAGCAGCAGCCGCCGCAGCAGTAAGTAGTAGTATTAGTAGTAAAAGTAATAGTAAGTTAACAGCAGCAGCTGCAAACCGTTTCGAAGTTTTTTTTCTATTTAGATGGAACAGCTTTTAACCGACCTGTTCCAAATAATTCGCCTTTCTCAAGGAATGTGAAGAAGGCAGACAGAAGAGGCGGCGGTGGTGGTGTGGTGGTGATGGTAGAGTGAGAGTAAGTGTGTAGTACCTACCTACATATTATTATATTGAATTTTGTGTTCACCATACAAGGAAATAAATAACGTGAATGTTCCAAATTCATGTTTGTCATAAAAACTCCACTTCCACCATCACCACCATCCTACCACCCAGAGACGAGGAAAAAGGAATTCCTTTTTCGCTGCTGCTGTGCATGATTGTCGTCTTTTTCGTCGGCAACTCATTCTTTCCAGCTTGACAGCTTAGCGTTCAAAAAGTATTTAATGGTAGATTACGTATAATCTATAAAGAATTGGGAAAGTAGCATGAAGAGCGAGCAGCGGCAACAACAACACAAAAGCCGTAGCTGAACAAGCAGCAGCAGCAGCAGAAACGAGCGACATAATAATATTATGCTTACATTAGATAAGAGCCTCCTGGAAACTAAAAGCGTTATAATTGCTCCGTGTTCGTATTTAGCGGAAAACCGTCACCGTTTCTCCGTTCTTGACGTTGTTGACTCAAGGATTAGCTAAACTGGGAACGGCTGATGTTTTCTCAAGGTTGCTGATCAAACAGCTTGACGAAATGCTGCATTATCACACGGGCATTTATATAATCATCATAATATAGAAAAAGCTTCATTCTTTCTTGAAGTATGATAGATTTCCACATAAAGGCAATAATATAATATATCACACCACAACCACGAGAGAAAAAAAGGTTTAAAATACCGACATAGAAAATTATGCTTCTGTGGCGAAATTGACGAAAAGCTAACCCAAACAAATTTCATTGTCCCAGCAGAACTCGTTTGTACTAAAAGGAACTTGAGGTGTGCATTTGAAACATACATACGCATTCCAACACATTTTTTTCTACCTCACAAATTTCAGTACATTTTTTATTATCATTTTGTTATTCAGCAGGAGGAAAAAAGCAGATTCGAAAAAGCTGATAGCATTTTATTACGACAATCTTCTGCACATTATGTCGCTATAATAGCTAAATTTACAAAGTCATAAAAATTATTATTATGTTTGTATGTGTGCATTTTTTCCCTGAAAATACAAAACAACCAAATGACCTACTGTGACAATAAGTCCCGTTTGCAATATTATGTTATACTATGATGATTTGCAAAAAAAAAAACAGAAAAGAAAGGAATTATTTTCCTTAAGCCAAGTGAAGTCCTAGCAGCCGCTACAAGAAACCGTTTACGCTCACAGCAGATAAAAAAACCAACCCATACGATAATAGCCCAGTACTACCACAATTTGCACAAAAATTTATTGTCATCTTACTTTACCGTTTCCGTCATTGTCATTTATATATAATAAAAAATACCAAAGGATACTGTTAAATATTTTTTCATATTATATTATTCCATTCTATAATCACATTTAGTAAAAAAATAAATCTCAAGTTCCCTTCTCCAACAATCTCTCCAATTATAAATGATATGCTAAGCAATATTATTTAATGCAATGATGAGGAATATATAAAAATAGAGAGAATAGAAACGAAGAGATATACAAACCTAGGTGGTATAATAATAGAAAGAAACTAACGCAATAATAAAAGCAATAAACCTTCATAGCACCATCATCAACAATTCTTTTTTTACAATAAAGCTTTAGAGATGTAAAAGAAGAGATGATATCAAAGTTTGCATAGCCCCACACATACAAACAGAATCAAACCACACACACACAAGTTCATATTCATTTACTATACAACCGCCACCACCATGCACTACCAAAAAGTGACACATATTTTAATCCTTTCATCAAAGAAGATGACACCAATATTTCCCCTTTGACAGACAGTTTATTTTATGATTTGGCACATCCTCCTCCTCTTATAATCTGCTGCTGACATTACTACACTCACTGCAAAAAATTGGCTGCCTACGCAAGTTAGACCATATGACTGACGCTGTTGTATTTGTATTCAAGAGCTTGATCAATGATCCACCTGAATTCCATTCATGCAGGTCTTTGTATCCGATCTTTGGGTTAACAGATGCAAAATGGAATAAAAGTGGTATCGGTGCGGTGGTGGTAAATACTCTACATCAGTATTTTTAGGGGCATGATATGATAAATGATTAATTGCAGTAGTAATTGAGCTTAAACAGACTTTGCTGGTAATAATAATAATCCATTTACTACCACCATGGAGGCAGAGAAAACCTTCCTGCTTCTATAAATTTAATTTTTTTTGTAAACTCCAGAGACCAAGGTACATGCATACAAACATGGTACGTATAAAAGCTCTGCATTCAATCTAAACTATGTCACGGCATAAATATAAATCCTGCTGCAGAGATGCTATCTTCCAATCGATATGTCGTATTATTGGATAATATAATGGATGATATATGAGTAGGAAATGTCTTCATTTCATTGACTCTCAAAATAGATAAATATAAAT
>JAHZNJ010003242.1:0-10645 GCA_027744475.1 Lepidocyrtus cf. sotoi NNG-2020 | reverse complement strand
GAGAAAGAATGGCCTATTCACTCCGAATGAAAAATGGCGAAATGGATGGGTAGATAATAAAAGCGAACGAGACAAGCAAATATATTTTTCTTCATCACATCAATTCACTTTTTCTCGTTCTCTCCATAAAAACGAAGTGATGAGCAGCTCAGCGGAAAAAGAAAAGAGATACATAGTTTCCATTTTTCATCCTATTCCTACCCTACAGCTTTATAGAAAATGACTCGTAAGAGAAAATTATTTTCTTATTGTATGCAATTTTAAAAGGATTTTAAATTCAGATAACGATGATGATATAAAAATAATGTCTGTATCCATCATCATTCCTCCCAACCATGCAACGCCAAAGTCCATGGTAAAATTTTCGATATTTTCCCTCAAAAGATCACTTCTCCCATCTAAGGTAAATACCAAATTAGATGCTTATCTACTTCTTGGAAGATCCTTAAACGATAATGTAACAATGTTGCTAACTGCATTACTTACTGCTACTCTACTGCTCCTACTTTAGCCGCCAAAAAGCGATAGGCATATCAACAATGGAGATCAAAAAATTTTTTGGAGAAAAATAGACTTATAATCGTATCCCAATCGCTGCAGTTGCTCTCCTCTCCTCCCCATCTCCACAGCGTTTTTGTTGTACGAAGCTGAAGAAACGACTCCCCATTTCCATTTCCTTGTGGGTCTATTTTGGAACAAGAAAGTAAAAATAGTCATTTTTTTTAGCTTACTTTACTCGCAGTATTTTCAACAGCAAAAGCAGCAGCAAGTACAAAAAAAGTTTCTCTTCTCAATTTTCTTCCAACTTCACAATTCCCTGCGTCATCATCATCAAACTCAAGCCTCCTCGCATATAAACAGGGAAGGAAATGCAATGTGCTGCTGAAGTTTCATTTTCCTCAAATGATGATCTAAATGAGGATGGTGGTGGTGATGATGACGATGCGATGCTTTTTCATACATTCTTCTTCTATACATTGCGACTGCTGCCGCTGCCCAAAGGCAAATAACAAAATAATAACCAAGTGGTGATGCTCCTTCTACGGGCTCCCAAAAATACGACTGGTTGTGTAAGCTAAGTAGCAATTTTTTCAATATTTTATAGTCCAAAGTGGAAATAACGGGAGACGAAAGACGAATACCAACCTCTTTAGCTTTAAACAAAAACCTAAAGCTTTCCTCGTGAACGTGAAATAAGCAGCAGGTATAAAGCACACGATATAGAGAGAAAAAGAGTATCAAGAAGAAGAAAGAGAAGTAAGAAAAATATGGTAGAAAAGGAAAAGACGCTTTCACAAAAAGCTCATTCATTCTTTTTTATTTTAGCAAAAGAATCATATCATGTTATGTGATGCCGACGAATAAGCACCAGCGACAGCAATAACGGTAGAATTGGAGGAGCTGGAGTTTTCTTTCCAAAACACCCGCATCTCCACAAACTGAATTCAATGTTAGGCACGTCATCATATCATCAACGTTTCTTGCCTTATTATTATGAAACAGGCACATTTTATAGACTTTGTAAAGGTATCGATCACGGTCTTTCTTCTTCTTCTTTTCCCTCGACTTTGTTCCTCCAGTAAATATGATAAGATTCACAAGTCTATGGCTCTAGCCCCGTTTTTTTACATTATATCCTACCTGTTTCTAGCTAGTCAAACCAAACCAGACAGTCAGTTGATTATCATCATCATCACCACCACCATCACCGGTCAGAATATCCTTTCTATCACTGAAGTTTCTCAAGCTACACTTTCTGTTCCTATCTCGAGTCGGATTAACAGGAAATGAAATGAAACGAAGTGGAATGGAACGGACGGCAGACTATACTAAACCGACGAGGGATCGAGAACGAAAGAAGGTAATCCTAATAGGCTCCAAAAGTTTGTATGTATACAGTAGCTTGTGAGGGAAGTGGGTAGCAAACAGTTATAACAACGATGAAAGTAAAAATGATAAGTGGATTTGGTAAGATCGGTTAAATGAACCACCTTTTCGACCTTCTTAGCAAGATGACGATGAAATTATGATAAAAGAAAATGAGCAGTGTCTGAGCCTCACCAAATGAAGAAACAGAACAGAATATTTGGGAATAAATGGAGAAGAAAGAGTAAAAGTGGTAACTGTAAGTACATTTAGCCTGTCTTACACAGCTACATTACAATGAGAATGGGAATTGGAACCTGCATTTTACTTTCAAAGGTAGATTTTATAGAGTCATGTGCTTAAACCTTAATCAGTCTTTGCATTATAACCCTACAATGGAGAAATGGAGATCAAGAAGTGAAACGGGAGTAGCTGGTCCTAGCTCTTACCTGGGCTGGGAGAAAGCAGACGGAGAAAAGTATGTTACCGACACCGTTACGTTACCTACTTCGTCACGTCTGGACAGAATACGGAATAATCTGATGTGAATGTGAGAAACTACCACCGTACATTTTAACAGGTAAAAAAAAGCAGCGTATACAAAGAGGCAAAGCTATCCCTTATTCTTTTTTTGAAGGCATACGTGACTTCATCTCCAAATAGACTTGTTTGAAGTTTCTTCTACAGAAAATGGACTGCTTGGACTAAAGAAAGAAAGAAAGCACAGCAGGTGGAATGAAGGAGAATCGGGTACAAATAAAGATACTTTTGTTACAGCTACGATATAGACTTTTAGTTTTATTATTACATCTTAACTTTTAAATCTATTTTAGTTTTTGCTATTGAATCTTTGTCCGTATCTGTTTGTTCCAGAGAAAAAGTAGTGGGAGAATGAGGAATTGATAAAGCAGCAGGAAATGCAACATCTTGTTAAGCTTTATTGGTTTTATTGTTGTAGTAGGATAATGCAAACTGCTGCGCGAGATTAAGTAGGTAAAATATGTGAGAGAACTACGGATTTTTTTCTTCTCTGGCATGAATTTCTCCACTAGCATCAACATGCATTATTTGTAACATACAAATTATCGCCGGTTTTATTACCGCTGGCCTCTATTTATCGCCAGGGGAAATAGGGGCAAGTTTGAATTTTTGGCCTGGTCTCTAATTATCGCCGGGGTAAAAAATCATTTCCTAAATGCAGGCATCATTTTCCCTTCTTTTGTGTAAAATATTTAATTATTTTTAAACAATATCATGAAAAATAGAAGCAACTGTGTTTGAAGTTACTTTTTGTACTTAATCACATGAAATAAGTTGAAATTGTAGCTATTGCAATGACAATTTTGTTAAAATTCCATTAATAGTTATGAAATTTATTTTGCAAAATGGGCCCACATTTCTCGGATTCGATTTTCCACCGGGTCTCCAATTATCGCCTGCCTCTAATTAACGCCTGGGGTCAGAGAGGCAAATTTGAAATTCCGCCGGGGCGGTATTTGGGAAGTTTACGGTAAGTATGATTCCGTGGTTGCTTCCATTTGCAAGTTTTACTCTTCACAAGAAAGCGTTGAATGGTTTAGTTCGTTTACAAATATTTCTCGTCTTTGCTTTAGGGCAACATAATCGTTAATCACTAAAAGGAAGTTTTGCGTATAACTATAACTTGATTTTGATTTGGAGGTACATTATAACATGTTTAGTTCTTCTAACAATTAGCTTAACAGCATCGAGCACTTTTTTTACTTACGTCTCTCCACGTTGAATTTCCTTTCAGCTCAGTATGAGAAGCAGCGGCAGCTCTTGCAAAACCTTTTCCACTAATTACATTTAATATTATCACAAAATACACAATAATCAAATAATGCTCCCCAGTTTCTTCTGCCTCACCCTGTTTTAACCAATAGGATGGAGTTTCAGTAAAATCAAATCAAACTCTAAAAATTACAATAGCACCACTTTAATATGGACCAGGACGGCGAAAACAATAAGAAGGATGATGTTTTGTTCGAGTGTAAATAGATGGTAATGATGACAATCAATGATTAGACCATAGACCATTTAGTTAATTTAATTCTAGTATTTTACTTTAATTTAGATTTAGAATTATAGAAGTGAACTATTGATTAAGGAATGAATAACTGTCTGATTGTTTAACATTAACTATATATTTATTTGTTTTTATTGAAAATGCAATATTCGGTTATTTATCAACCAGCAACAATTACAAATACAAATGTATTTATTTATTTTTACTAGACTGTCCTTACATGACAGTTAACTTTAAATAGGGTAACCCCAGTAAGTGCGAATAAATATTCTGGAGAATACTTCAATAAAATAAATAATATTTAATCAGTGCATATCTTCATAATTATTTAATTCCTCCGGCAGACATGTTGAATTGGGGATCCCTTCCATATGTAACGCCAAGCGCTCCATGTCTATATTTATAAGGTTGGGATCAGCTTGTATTGTTTGGGCGTAAGGGACTTCAAACTGATAGAATATAATGAAATAAGACATCATCGCACTAATGGCTCCCAGCAGAAACGATTTAGTAATGTAGAAGAATCCGGCTCCAATTATACCAACATCTTCATGACCCCCGAATGACAATCGCATACTAAGCATGAACCATAATTCGGCACCCATACTTTTCGTCATCATGCCTTTCCTCCGAACGATATGTAACACGTTTTTAGCCTGAAAAAAGAGACAAAATTAACATGTTTAAGTTCATTTTTAAACCATTCTTCATAGTCCTAGAAAATTATTTTATGTTTTTCATAAAAGCATACCTCCTCAGCAACCCCAGCCGCTTCAAGTGTAATTATCATGAACATATAAAGCTGCACCATTAGAAACAGGAAAATGGGAATTATGTCTTGCTGACGAGCTCCACATTCTATATATTCGGGATAAAAGAGTGTATGAACAAATCCATAAGCCTCAAACACTATCTTGATCATCTGAAAATAGCAATTACAATTCATTCAACAATAGTATTCCCATAAAAATCATAATTATATTAGAGCTTTGTAAAAAACAGGACAAAATTATTATTCTTATTAGAATAGGATCTGCTTACATTCGATAGGTAGAAAGATTCAATGATTATTTCGAACATGGAGTTCACCCCTTCGATCAGATTAAAAATGACTAAATGATCGTGAAACAGTTGGGCACGAGTTGTCCTATTGGCGGATTTCACCTCCTCCTGAATTTCCTTGCTGGCTTGACTGCTCATACTCTCAATTACTTCTGCAAAGTTTTTAAGAACCAATTATAACTTAAAGTCTAATTTAGATAAATAGTTCATTTTGTTATAGAATTAGAAACTTTTCTTACGCTTATGCAAACAAAACTGGAATCGATTATTCCAAATTTTCAGAATGTTTGTCAGGATTCGGCAAAAATAGAAAAAAATCAGGATGTAAACGTAGCCGGAGGTTACCACATAGAAGATGAACAATGCAAAAATGTGCTTCCGAATAGCCATACTATTCCAATGCCCTGCCGGATCTCTGTAAGTTGAATCAAACAAACAAAAGTCAAAATTGAAGTTCAGGAGCAATTGAATGAATTATTGCTTGAATTCAAAAGTTCCGTCATTGTCTTTACTTACATTACTCTAGTCAGCAGCATATATAGAGTCGAGCCCGAGCCCGTGAGACAGGGAGACACACCAAGGATGTAAACCATGAGAAGGGTCGATAGGATACACACAAGCACAACCAAATGGCGGAAAATCCTTTTTGCTACATTCCTTCCTACATCCAGCTGAAGTAACTCAACCACTCTGAAAGTTAATCAAAGATTTTTAGTATAATTATTTAAGCTTGTCTTATCTTAAATAAATCGAATGCTGAAATCAGTTTCTTACTCAGTCCAGTAAATTATTTGCTTCGCAATGTAGTCCCTTTTTAAGAATACGCACAGCATGCAGAGAGTTAAATTAGTAAAACTTGAATAGATCAACACGAGAGAAACTACATTCCGTTTGTAAAGAAACACTTCCTCCGATCTTGTCGTATAGTTGCCCTCCGGTGTATTCGTAGATATGCATAAAGCTGCCAGGTAGAGCCACATTGTTGTACCAAAGACGAAGGAGGCGGAAATACAGTATGATATTGCGGGAAGAGATATCCACTGAAACTTGCAAGTGTAAGTCCCATCCTTGGCACGACGGAGGGTCAATGGGAACAATCCGAGATAGGTGGCGACAAATCTGACCAAATAAACCGCATCGACAAGACTTCTTGCATATTTTCTCCCTTCTGAAGAGGCTGCTGCTACTCCTTCCAGAGCCCAAATGTCATCTTCTGGGTCGTAATGAATCCTGTCATCATCGTCGTGCTCGTGCTCATCAACAGCAACAACAGAAGGAGAATGGGTGGAAACTTTACTTTCATCGTCGTGAGCCTTCTTGTTGTGAGCTTGTTCCTTCTCGTGTTCCCGTTTTGCAGCACTCTTTGCTAATTTTGATTTGTGTAACTCGACAGCAGCACGTTTGGTTTTCTCGTCGTCTGCTTTAGTAAGTTTTGAGGCTACGGAGCTTTTAAATAAAGGCATTTTGAGTTGTTTCTTGCTACGAAGTATGTTCTGTGTGCCCACGATATTATGTAAATTAACGTGTCTGCTATGCTAAATTAGAAGAATTAATTGATTCCTAATCGAAAGTGTTACTGTTATTATTATACAATTCTGCGAAAATAAAAAATCACTCCTGGAAAATATTATTTTCCAGTCAACGGAGGTAGCACGAACCAAGATTGAAAATAGTTTTCCAATTTTTCTCTCCGTTTTACTCTCGTTTATTCCCGTTTATGATCCATGCTGACTTTCATCACACAACCATTCCATGACAACGATTGTTGGATATGGGGCACTACGATACAAGCTAAGTTTTGCCATTATTGCCCTCACTGCATGCACCATTTTCATATGAAGGGGTGAAGCGGCAGACTGGCGTGTGGCATGTAATTAAAAGGAGGAAAGCAAAATATGAAAGTTAAATATACGAAGAAGTACCACTCCGTCTCCCTCTATTATGTCAACACAATTTGATAGTGGTGGAGGAGAATATGCCGACGCAGATGAATCGAAACCTCGAACAGCAAAACAAGAAAACTTGCGCGATAAATTAAAGCGGCTGTTTAAGCCTTTTAGTCTTGGGGGCTATTTCAATTATGCATTTATATATGGATCGGTATAAAATGACCACACTACACTTTCACAGAACGTCTAATTAGTGATTTATCTATTCGAATTTGAATGCATCTTGTTTTCTCCTTTAGTGGGAAGTGGTCAGAGCTAGGAAGGTGGGAACAACTCACACGAGAGTTGATTACGTAATTTATCGCCTCTTCTATCCAGTCATACTTATAGGAGCCTGTCTCTTTGGAGTAGTTGAGGAGACGGATCTTGGCAGATTTTTCAGCATGCTTCCGACCTGGGCCATGATACTCCACATAACCTATGCGTTCATATTCTTAAAAAATGTTCTGGCAAATAATTTACATAGAGAGAATGTGAAACATCGACAAAAGATTCCAGAAAGATTGGTAGTGACAGGTAGAAAACGCACTATGTAATTAGTTAAAAAGGGACAAGCTCGTTATTACGTTATGTTATGATTCAGGAATTTCGATAATGGATCCATAAACAGATACTTTTTTCTTTTGTTCCGTAGCCGAAATTGAGAAAGGCGGACACAAATTCTACATTTGCCGAAGGTTTTCCATCCTACCCACTGATAGTCTTTATAATACCGAGAGAATTTTGTACCTCTTATTTAACATCGTCGTCCCTTTCAACGTTTCAATTATGGTTGCGAGTAAAACCGGGCTAAATAAACAAGGTAAAAATACCAGGTCTGTGTAAATGATCAAGTGAAATAATTCCTGCTTCAATTACCTTCATGGATGATTTCAATTTGATATTATTATTTTTAGTTGTTAGTGCCAATCAACCCATCGGCTCTGACATGATTCGTGCGTGGGTGTTTGGCATTGCAGCAATCGCAGAAATTCCTTGCACTCCAATACCTATGCGACTGGCTCATGTTATTTATCCTGTGCTGTTCTTCATCATTTACCTATTTTTTAGCTACAGAATGTATCTAAATAATGGAATAGTTTTATATAGATTTGCTAATTTTGCGGATGAGAACGCTCCAATTTGGAGGAATTTGGGAATTCGTGTCGCATTACTTGTAATGTTGCATTTCTTTCTTACTGGATTCTGCGCATTGAGGGACTACATAATTTCGTTACTGGATGATTCTCGAACAGAAAGTCAAATCCAGAACTTAAGAGCTCAGAAACGACTAGCAAGAAGAAAGATAATGAACTATATCGAAGGACCGGATGGACGGGTGATTGGGATATCCCTTGAAAAACATTCGTACGCCCCAACAATGGACGAATTCATTCAAACTGAGAAGACAGGTAAAAGAAAGGAAGATGAAGAAAAGCGGAATAACGAGTCAAGCTCGTCATCAAGTGAAGAGGAACAGATGGAACCGGATGAACAAACAGGGGACGAGTCAAAGCCAAAGATGGGAGGAGGTCGTGGTTCCAATAAGAAAGCTACGACAACAATACTATCTTCAGGAAAGCCATTGAAACGTTATAAAAACATTTACGTTAAGGCACTCCGCTTTTCCAGTTCCAGTTCCGACGAAGACATTAAGAAAAGGAGGGAGCTGGAACAGCTAAAGAACATTCGCCTTCCCAGTCCCCCTAAAGAAGTGGCGAATCTAGAGAGCAAAAATATAGGTAAGAAAACTAAAATACCGGTCCCAATTAAGAAGCTTGGTTTGCATGTGAAGCCAAGGGATAGCAAAGAAAACATCCATCATCACCTGGATATAATTGAGCACTCCGACTCACCACCAACGCCTCCATTGGTGAAATTAGTCCAAACTATGATAAAAGTTCAGACTGAAACAAAGAAAGAAGTTAAAGAAATCAAGCAACAGAAACAAGCTGCGAGAAATGCTACAGAATCACCAGCAAGGAAAAAACTAAAGAGGGATAGTTTAGAAGACGTGGAAGCAGTGTCGCGGTCTTCTTTGATCGTTCCAGGAAATTATGCTCTTGTTAAGGTAATCCGAACTGCAGATGAGAAGAAGATGGAGCAAGAGTTGGAAAAGAAATACAATCCAGCAGAGGGTATGGGAAAAGGATACCGTGACCAAAAGAAGAATCAGAAAAAGTCGGAAGAAAAGGTTGATATTATTGTAAAAACTGACGATGAAGGAAAGCCTAGAGGCTCTAAAGTCGTAGATCTCAGCGGCAGGAGCAAGCTAGTAGAGAAGAAAGGTTTTCATTCAGAAGTTGTGAAGAAACTGGAGGAAGAGAAAAGTCGACGTTCTTTGCCATCACGGGATACAAAAACACTACTAAAAGCGCCTAGTATAGGAGGTGGAGATGGAGCTACTGAACTACGTAAGAAGGACAGGAGAAAAGGTATTCTCAAAGAAGAAATAAGACGTCCTAGCGTAGACAAACGAAGGGAAATGAAGTTGATTAGGAGGAGGGATGAAAGAGTCAATGAAGGGAAGGTAGGCCAGGCTGTGTATGATCCTGTTAGTGTCCCTGTTCCAGACATCCCACAACAGACAACATTTCACTATTTGGGTACGAAACTGAAGGGAGAACATGCAGATAAAAATATCGTTGGACAAGACCAACTTGCATTGTTCAAGAGCCACCCAGGCCTGACACCGACTCAAGATAAACCTGATTTTGGACCCTTACAACCAGGTATGCACGAATTTCCAAATTTTATACAGCAAAAAATACAAAGTCAGTAGTAAAATTTTACGTCTTTACGCTTTGTCATTTTTAGGCAAGACTATGGTGGCTTTTCATCCTGTTGTAAGGTATTTCAATATGAATGAAGTTAATAAGAGAAAGGATCAAAGGTCGAAGGATACAGGAAATTAATGAACAAATAAGTCGCTCTTTGCTTTTTTAACTAAACTTGATAGCCAATAAACTTATATAAAACTTATTTGATCTCAAAGTATAATATCTTCATTAGAATGCCAGTTTTGGTAGCTTTCATCTAGTAGTATGTAACAGTTATGAGACAATTGTTCTCCAATCCATTAATTCCACTGTAATTAGTTTTATAATATCATGAATGCTACTGAAGGCAAAATCAGGGAAATAATGAAATAACCCCTTCGACATCAAGCTATACCTTGAATAGCTCCACAATGCAATAATACTCGTATGAGCTTACAACTGAGAACACCCCTTTCCACTAGCTTGACGCAATCGTATTTTCTCACAAAAACTTTTTTTTGTTATGAACAAAAAAAAACTCTCACTACCGAACAAAACAACCATTTGGAAGCAAAACCTTCCTCCGCTCCATCAAAGGAAAGATGCTTCCAATGACTTTTACTTTGCTCATATTACATAGTTATAGGTTTTAGATTAAATATTTGCGCTTTGTATGCATAAACTTAATTAATTAACCAGATAATTGGTCAATTACTTAACCAATCAATTAAGCAAAAACTCGATGTATGCCATTTTTTGCAGAGCAAATGAGAAAAAATATTCCATGGAAGAACGCCTGCTGTTTCTTTACATTAATATCACTTATTTGTGCATTAATATTTAATTAATTGTGATAATATCTGATTTTTAAGGCAATCAGTAATATGAAAAGACGTTACAATACAATTAGACACGACACACCAAGAATTCTAGTGTAAAATAATTCCGATTTTTGTCGCCGAGCAAAAATTATTCCCGGGGTA
>JAHZNJ010003241.1:0-14814 GCA_027744475.1 Lepidocyrtus cf. sotoi NNG-2020 | reverse complement strand
TAACATTGGCGGTATGACAAAAATATAACATGATCGTAGTCGGGCTTAGCAAAAACCGGAAGCTAGCGGAGCTAGCGTTAACCATTCTCAATTTGATTTTTTTTCCCAGTCAAGTAAAGCTAGCTGACGATGCTAGAAGACTCTTCGAGTCTAATAAGCGACAAAGCCCGGTATAGAACAAAAATCTCAAAAAGGATTTTCTTTTTCTTCATCTTTTACTTTTTTCTACCCTCACTTAATTCTTTTGCGAGTGAGCGAGAGAAGAATCCTTGAGTAGTTACATACCTACTAAAAGTTACTTACTTAGGTAAGGTTACGTCACCGGGACTACCGCTGCCACCTCCAACATCATCACCACCACTACCACCGCAACCTTAAGGACTGACAGCAAGAGCAGTGGCGACATTCTCTTTCTTTCTTATTTTTTTTTCTTTTTAGAGAATCAAAGGATTTATTAAATACCATACAAATACTTACTGCATACCATCTCAATTTCACAAAAAAAGTTGAAGTGAAGAGGGAATGAATGAGATGAGAAGGAAGGAAGAAGACCCACACGACAATCATTTTCTTTTACCCTAGAAATATTTTAGACGAATATGTGATGTGATATAACTACTGACTAACCCCGTTGCTGTATCGTATGAAATGAAATGTAGAGAGGGAAAAGAAGATAAAAGTCAAAGTCAAGTCAGACTCAACTCAAGACAATCTCAAATCAGAAGAGGAAGGAAAGAAACAATATTTTTTATCATTCTCTTCTAGAAATCGCCGCCGTTTCCTTTATTTTCCTCTCCTCTCCTCATCTCATCTCATCACATTCTTCCTTCGTCATCCGTATTCTGATGCTGAAAGAGAGAAGAAAAGTCAGAAATAAGAACCATTTTTGAAAAAAAGACAAATCTAGATTCTGATTCGCTACTACAGCTATAAAACAGAAATAAGGAAGAAGGGTGAATGGTGGTGGTGATAAAGGATAAATTTTTAGCAAAAAAAAACTTGATGGTGGTTGTTCCTTAAACAAGGAAGGGTAAAGTTTTTCGTTGATGTTGATGTAGTAAAAGTAAAAGAAAAGAAGGAAGGGTATTGGTATTGAGCATTCAACTCTATTTTTGTCTGCTGCTGAGAGAGAGAGAAAGAGAGAAAAGAAGAGAGATCCGTTTCTATCTTGATGATTGTTATGAGAAGTGTGCGTATGGGGCTGCTGTTGTGCGTTAAAGAGAGTAAGTGAGAGACGGAGGATATGATAATGGTGCCATGTTGATATGACCAGCGACAGGGTTGCCAGCCAACAAACCGTTATAATGTTATGGCTGGGTGTTAGTGTCAGAGGGAGAGAGACAGAGAGATCTATAAAAAGAAAGAAAAAAATTGTAAGTACGACGTAATGCGTAAAAGGCTCTTTAGGGGTTATCCCGAAATAACCGTAAGAAACTTTGAAGGATTCTAGAGAATGTAAGCTGCTGAAATTGTTGACGTTATTTTTGAACGTTCCCAAAAACAGATGAAAGATCCGAGTTTTTTTTCAGCAACAAAAAAACGAAACGGAGAAGGAAAAGGATGATGATGGTAGAAAAGGAAGGATAGAAACTGTTGTGTAGATAGAGTGAGTATGGAAAAGAGATGAATGGCTGGTTTTAGATTTACTTTTTTGTGGGGAATTCTCGTAACATTTTCTATAAAAAAAAACGACGGAGTGAGTAGAATAAAAATGGAAAAAGAAAAAAAAATCGGCTTTGTGAATGGGAAAAGTTTTTTCCCTTCTTCCCTCCTTATTTTATTGTGAAAAAGCCTTTTTTCTCTCTATTTTTACTCTTTCGAATAAAAATGCATGGTGTTTTTTTCTGGGGATGATGATGATCGGGGTAAAAATAGTGAGTGAGTTAGTTAGAGAGATTGTTTAGCTCACAAGCTGAAAGAAGAGGAAATGAAGAAAAGGATGGTGACGGGTTGTTGTTGTTGATGTTGCGTAAGCAAAATGTTGTTTGTTAGAGAATGGTTACGTAAGTGGCTCTATCACAATCTAAAAATATCAAAAAATGGATAATGGAGCTCTGCTCTGATATCGATCATAATACATTATGATATCATCATCATCATCATCCAATAAAAAAGAACTCCATTCGCTCGTTCAATCGATCCATCTATTACCTAATCATAGTGTGAAGTTTAGAAATAAATGCTCAAGTTCAAATTTCAGATTCTCTTTCAGCTTTTAGTCAAAATTTTTAACCAGTTTAAGTTTTTAAATGAAAATAATTTTTCTGAGAATTAAATTCATCTACAACTATTTTAATTTTTTATTTATCCCCTATAACCTACCTCAATAGATATTTAGAATTTTTGTCATATTTTATTACTATTTTTATAGATTAACTTAACTTATGAATCACATTTATAGTGAAGTGAAGGAAGGGAAGGGATGACGCATTAAAAAAAGGAAATGGCCCGTGCCACGGAATTTCTCTCGACTGTTCGATTTAGTTAGTAAAAAGCAGAGCGAGAAAAGCGAGAGAAAGGAAACTAAAATCAGCTTGATGCCCTGAAGAAATCTCGTGCCTTGTTTGCTTCCCCTTCTTGTTCTCTCTCTCTCTCTCTCTTGTATAAAAATGAATCAAGACCTCATACGGTGAGCAGCATAAGTCGCAGCAGCAGTAGCAGTACAATTTTAGCTTTTTTACTTTTTACTATCAACATGTACATAACTACATAACATACAACAAGCAAAACAGAAAAGATCTGAAAATAGATCAGATCAGCAGCAGCAAACTTGTTAGATTTCATATTGTATAAAAAAGGAACTTTCGGCTTTATTTATATATGAGCTGTTAAAGTGGGCACTTTATTTCATATTTAAGAGAGAGAAAAAAAGAAAAAGAGGAAAATATCTTACAAGCTACTTTACCACCACCACCGACCACGGCACACTTGAGTCACCCTTCTTTATTCATTCTCGTTTCTGCTTCTCTTTCTATTTTTTTTAAAAAAAGCACGCACCAAAAATAAATCTTTAGATCAGATCGAATCCGTCTCCCTCACTTTTCCTTTTCATTCCTTTTTTTTTAAAAAAAAGGAAAGGATTTTTGTTCGGTGTGGATATGGAGTTGAGTTGAAGAGAAGAGGGAGGACTGAGTGCATGAGCCTTCTCCACAAAGCAGATGCGTAGGCAGATAAAAAGTACTTAAGACTTTGGTAGGAGTTTTTTTTTCAAGTGTCTGTTTTGCCCATTTCTTCTGTCCTCAATATTCATTATCATTATATCATTAATTTATGCAAATCTTCAGAGAATTCCAGCTTCCAATCTGAATTTTATTTTCTTTTTTGGAAATTTATTGAATTTTTCATATAAAATGAGATTGGGAAAATAGTGGAACCTGAAACCAAAAAAATAGTTTGTGGAAAATGTAGAAGATCCGATCCAAGAGAAAAGGGAATGTGAGGAGGAGATCGGCTTATCCTCGAAAATCCCTAGTGGCAGGGAAGAAAGGATGGGTGACGGTAATGCTGACGACAACAAACGACACGGCAGTAGCGTTTTGTGGAGGAGAATACGGAGGTGGTAGGTGGTAATGAGATGGCATCATTCACTTTACTCCCAGCTAGGAAAACGGTCAACTAAAGTGCATTCCTCCCAAAATTCCTAACAATACATGTATTAGACAATAATAATAATAACCGATCTACCGATCAAACTACACTTTTCCCTCAATTGAATTTACGTATGAGTCACGCATGTACTTGTCCATTTTATGACGGTGACAGTGACACTTTCTAGCTGAAGGACAATTCGTTTGAAAGTCAGAAAAGCGTAACTTAACGTTTTTTTTTCTCGAGAAATTTTTGCTGTTGTAGTGTGAACTGGAAGAGCACTTCCTTGTTCTTATAATTAAGGAATCGACATGAATCCAAGAGGAAGAAAGTTTAAAACCTTTAAAAGTTTTCGCCTGCCTGCCTAGCAATAACAGCCTTTAAAACATTTTGATGCATGAGAGGTCTCTTTAGACATTTATACAGAAAGAAGGAGGGAGTGTGAAAGGTAACTTCCCTTTCCAAGTTTTTTTAAAGGCGATGATGAATGTCTTTGAAATGTTGGGAGTATAGTGATGCACATTTTTACAACAACAATTCCAACGCACTTTTCCGCATCTATTGCTATTGCTATTGCTGCTGCTGTTACTACCACCGCCACATTTTTATTAGAGTCCCAAAAGGATCAGAAAGCAACTCTTATTTCCCATTCCACTTTTTCCATCTTTTCTAAAAAAAATGCGGATAAAAGAAAACTTTTTAAAGCAACATTTTCCAACAGGCAGTAGTAGTTAGTTCGGTGGTTGCAGACTCGCTCGACTTATTTCCTTAGATGCGATATATATGCGATGGAGGAAAAGAGTCCAAATAAAAAGGAAGACAAAGTCTCTGTTTTTTCATTCATCTTCTGTCCACCCTCTTCTCCCTTTTTCCATCTTCTCCATCCACTTTTACAACTTTTAGAATCAACTCACCATCTTCAGCCCCACCGAGTACATCGCTGCTGCATTACTTTTAGAAAAAAGGGGGAAAGTTTTCCAGAGAGTTTTCTCTTCTTCTTTTTTACGTAATGCTTCCAAAAGAATATCCAAAGCTAACCCTATTAGTGCACTTTTTTCTCCCTCCAGGCTTTCTCGAGAATGGATCTTGTTTCTACTATGGAGAACATGTTCAGTCATTTTCAGTCAAAGGGGAATCCAATTTTTTTTCAGAGGAGGATGAGGAAGGGGAAATGAAAATGTGTTTCTTAATGCCACGTTCTTTTTCTCTCTTTCCTTCTCCAGAGATATCTGGAAAAGAAGCTGATATTATAAAAACAACAAGCTGGAATGACATACGTTTTGAACAAAAGCAATGTGTGTGTACGCCTTGTATTCTATAGAAATGCTCCCTATATTATCGTCCTCCCCGTCAAAGCCAGAGACAGAAGAGGAAGAAGAAGAAGAAATAGAAATGCTCATGTGTGTCGGTATAGAAATATATATATTATGCTCAACCGTTTCTTTTCAGATTAATCCATTTCAAAGAAAAAAGAATGTTTCTCTACTACAGCACTGATGAAAATGAAGCTCCGTCTCTGTGTCTTTCGGAAAGAATATTTTCTTTATAGATGGAACACTTTTTTTGGGAAGAGAGAAAAGAAAGAATGAATTTTGTTTTGTTCGGGGGAGGGATGGAGGGAAGGAGGGAGTTTATCAATTTTTATTTCTGCTCATCCATCCTTTCTCCTCCGTGTGTGTTGTATACCACCACCACCACCACTTCCATTCTCTAATCCTCTGCTTAAATAATTTCGCTTTTCTCAGGAAAACGAAACGAATTCCGTATCACCTTACTCCCACCACCACCACCACCAGCTAATAAGAAAAAATGTTCTAATCTTTCTCAATTCCTTGTCAATCCAGCTGGAATGAAATGAATTCATCCGCATATCCACCTACTACAGCAGTAGTTGTTAGCCCCACCTTTTTATAGCTTGTGCGTCATATAAAACTTTACTATATAAAGGAATAATTATAGTAGAAAGAAACGTAGGACAAAGACTCTGAACTTATTCAGGCAACCGAAAACTCAGAGAAAATAAACCCAATTCACATTTATTGCATTGGGAAGTCTTGGGGAAGTCTAGTCTAGAGCTTACCTAAGTTAAGGTAAGTGGTTATGTATTATTACTACATCAAAAAATCATTTTTATTTTAACGGACCGTTTGCAATATTGAATCAGCAGCAGAAGAAGAAGAAGAGTGGCCGTGATTATTTTGACGGACAGCCGTGAATCTGGAATCCACTATCCAACCATTCATGAAACTCATCAATCCGAAAATTTTTACATTTTATTTTTCTAAAAGTGGAACGAAACTAAAGTAAATATAGAAAAATCTGTATTTTTTTGAGCCTGCCTGGGAGAAAAAATGGAATCTCTTGAAAAGTAAAATTGGAGGAACGTGCCTGGGCTTGATCAAGCTGCTCAACGATGTTGTTTCTGTTCTGTTGATGATATTGATGACGATCACGACAACGATGATGAGGATGAAATGGTGACAGTTGCAGAAGCACTATTACTACTACTTCTAAAACCAAATGTGGAAGAGAGAGAGAGAGAGAGAGAGAGAGAGCTAAAGCAAAGCTTCTGTGATAAATCGAATGCGTTATTATTATACTGGTTGATAAAAACAAGCTAAAGTAAGTTGAGTTAGTACCGTACAGTTTTAACTGAAACTATCATCAAAACTGTCCAAAAAAATCTACACACAAAAAAAAGTTATCTTCTTCATGAGATCTCGTCTGTTTATTCAACAAAATTTGGAAAAACAGACTGTCTCATTATTGCTGGTGACACGGTTAGAAGAATGGTAGAGGAGGAAGGTAAACAAAGCACACTTAATAGTGTGTTTGCAAGTAACTAGTAGTATAGTGGTTGGTGCGGTGCGTGGTGTGGTGATGGTGATGCGATATATGAGAGAGAAACAACTATAGGATCACATAATAATCTTTATTTGATTAATCTAAATTCAGGAAAAAATGAAAATGCTTCAACTTCAAAGCAACGCAAACGTTCAAGTGGCTTTTTTATATAAAGGAGAAAGAAGCAACTATTTAAATTCTGGCAGTTGACCAAGCACGAACAACCAACTTACTATAAGAGAGTTCTTTTCTCTAATAGTTGAAGTGGATTACTTTCTATTTCGTGTACACTACACGCTTTACTATTATTTTTGTTATCATTTGAGGAAGTAGATGAATGAGTTTTATTTTATCAAACAAAACAATCACGGCGAAAGGATACAATTACAGAATCAAGAGTCCATCTGGTGGGTAGCAATCACCAATTTTTACGAGAAAAAAAGAAAAAAAACTGTATATACTTGAAATGAGACAACATTTTGGTTAAATTTGCCAAAGTTAGCATCGATGGGGCATTGAAAGAATCAAACCACATAACGCATAAGTATAAAGCTTTTTTGTACAAAGACTTGTGTCGCGTCCTCGTAAACCGTTTCGAGTTTCTACCTACCTGATTATCAATCAAGCTGTCTTTGTAGTAAACCAATAATAAAATATATTGAAAATCCTTTTTATTAAAAGGTAAAATAACAAAAATATTGTAATAAATGTAAGTTTATGTAATAAAGGTAAAAATGCAACAGCCAAAAAAGGCTTTACCCGGAAACCATAATGTATTAATGTGTATACCTACCTACGAACAAATCTATCCCTTCTTCTAAAAAGGATTTTTATTTTATTTTATGTAAAAAAAGTGTTAAGGTTGTTATTACGAAAAAAGGATAAAATGTTCTTTATTGAAAAAAAGTTATTTTCTAATGAAAATTCCAGAATCCATTTTCTAAAGCCATGCCATAACTCTCTCTTTTCTTTCCATCTATTGAAATTAATATTTTCCCATGGAATGATGAGAATGAGAGGAAACCTTTTGAATAATAATAACACGAAGGAAAAAAGCAAATAATGAGACGAGGAGATGGTTAATGATGATGATAATAATGATAAATAAATGCATATTAGTATGGTAAAAATTCATGTGAATATGTATATGAAACTGTGTAAAAAAAAAACCATTTAAGAATTAGACAAGTTGTTGTTTGGGTATGCATAAGAAGAGTAAATTGAGCTCCTTGTGAGAAAAAATAGTGAAATCGAAAGGGATTGACAAGTGCCATCCCGACAAAGATGAGAAAATGTTTTGAAGAAGAAGAAGAATAAGACGAAGCTCATATTATTATTTATGCATTGTAATGTGATGCAATAAGACTTGCGATTAGTACCTACCTACCTTAAAGTTTCCTGCATGTTTACCTTTACCTAGACTCAACTTGAACTTCACATCATCTCTCATTTTCAAAGGATGAAGATGAGGAGAAAATGATTCTCCTGATTTTTAACAAAATCGAATCCCTTCATTTCCCTAATTTCTTTGTGTATTCGTATTCTTCATCATCATAATAATATTTTTCCCCTTAGAAAAATGGTTCATTTCATAATTTACCTTTTCTCTCTCTCCTCCTGAAAAAATCCTTCTCTCTTCTTAAGCCTTCCCTTCTCATCCTTTAAACATACAAACATAAAAATTGATTCTCCTTCCGGATCGAACCAGTTTAAAATTTCACAAGTGAAAAAAGGTTAAATTAACGTCACACTACTACCTTACTCACAACTCGTAAAATCAAAGCAAATTTACACTTGACTCTCTCTCTTACACACACACACACCCAAATATGCATCATCATTATCATCAACAATCCGCATAGTCATCATTATAACACACAAATTTACATAATAAAAATAAATAGGATATACTTGCTGCCACTAGGAGAAGAAGAACTGATAATAATAAGAATGATTGTGTTAAGACGACGGAAGAAGAGAATATATATTATATAATGCTCTAATTTTCTCTTTTTTTGGGGTTGGGATGGGATCTAGCCTTCCCTTCCCTTACGGCTCACCCTGACATTGACAATAAAGATTGAGTAAGGTACATATAATATACATTTCGTATCAGTTTAAGTTTAAGCTTTTTTGTTATTTAGAAAAGAAACCTTTTTTTCTGTTCAGTCAGGCTCAGAGAGTGAAGATACTAAAACGAAGAAGTTTTTACGTAAGAATTGCATAATAAAAAGGTTTTTAGATATTTTCTTTTTTCTATCTCTCTCTCTCTCTCTCTCTCAAAATAAGAGTCTTGGTCAAGGACAGAATCATCATCATCATTATCATCACTAACGTCGTAATTTTACATAGTATTTGGACAAGGACAAACACCACAATAAAATGTTTTATTACTTGAATCAAGAGGATTCCTATTCCTAAAACAAAAGCATACAACTTGTAATTTTATATGCAAATATATTATACTTTCTAGTTTCTAGAAAAATACCACCAAAGCTGTGATGTTTTGATAGTTTAGAAAGTGAACTTTTTCTTTAATTACAGAATGATTATAACAGGATTGTTTTACTACGGGAAAATAAATCAAACAAACCATCTTAAATTCTTGTCCATTCAAAGTGTTACATGCTCTGTAGTTGCATCTGCATCCAGAATTTTTTTTACAAAGAAAAGTAAAGCAACGCTGATGGAAAATTACATTTAAATTTTACTTTCGTTCTTCTTTAAGCTGGAAATCCCTTCTAAATAAATGTAAACGTTTATACAAATACATACAAAAAATAAATGACAAACCTTAAAACAAAAAATACGTTATTTTTTTATTCCCGTCAGACCCGCGTTACCTTTCTTGTCTTAAAGAATGATATTATGGCAAAACATGATAAAGCACGCCATTTTCTTAAATCCACCAGCTTTACGTGTGCAGCTCTAGTTTTTGATGCAGCAGAGAACGAAACTTCTGGATAGACAACAACAAGAAAAGAGTGAAATATAATACGCATCACAATATTATATTGTACGAATAGTCTTTTACTTAATCCTCGTAATAATCATCTCCACAAAAAGTTCAACCAAAGTTTATTCTCATTCTGATTCTACGCATGGAATGGAAATCTTATCGAAAATACTTTTTCAACATTTTTTCTTTGAGATGCAGATTACCAAAAAAGAGGGCATATTACAGTTATGTTATGTTTGGGAAAAGAGAAGTCTTTTTTATTTTAAGTATGACAATCTATACGTACGAATGTTCTACTACTGTTGAAGCGTTGAATGTGCTCTGCTGTCTTGCTGTTGCTTCCGCGAAGAAAAGTGTTTATCTCGCTTTCTGACAATTACTATTCAGATTTCATTTCTTCTGCAAAGCTTTTAACCAATTTAACTCTGTCTGTTATCGTAATGCTGATAACGACTTTTTGTCTCTACCCTTTTTTTCCAGTATCTAAATAACAGTTTGATAACGATAAGCAATCATCGCAACGTTTGGCTACAGAAAGCAAAAAAAATATTTAGAAGGAAGTGGACAATGATGGGATTGAAGAGAAGGAGAGGATAGAGCCTAACTGGCACGAATTTATAGCTGTAGGTTCAACTCATACCTATATAAATGTAAGGCATAAATGAGCAATATCCCATGCAATCATGCAACTGGTAGAAAAATTAATATTTTTGCGCTTTTACTCTGTGTGGGTAAAGTACTCACAAGATACAAAAAACTATTATGCTATGATTTTATACGAAACCATCATCGTTTCTTAATCCTATACCTATACGTACTTTTACGCAGGTACAACAACGTAACAAACCTTCGTCCGTCGTCGGTTACCTACCTCCTTTTCCTACACTATTTGTCATGTCAGATGCAAATTAAAAACTTTTGCACTAATTCTACCATAATTGTTTTAATTCCATATCCCATAACATATTATGTTGCTACATGTTATGTACTTTTGCTTTCTATAAAATAAAAACCCGCGTGCATGCTTATAGGAAGGTAGGCATCAGCTATCATTGCATTGGCATTTAAATTTTAGTCCAGAGAAACAAGAACAAGTAGAAAAGAGCAACGAACAAATGAGCCACCCATTACAAAAATAAAAGCATAATTTAATTTTCAACTTTTTTAAACCTTTTTTTCCTGACAGTGGATTTCTGCTATGATGATACTATTCATACTTGTCTTGTGTATTCAGCAATCACTACATTGCATTGTTGTGTGTGGACGAGTGTGTAAAGAGGTACTACTACCTACCAAGCCAAAAAGAAAGGAAAAACTGAATCATCTTAAATCAGGATATTTTTTGTGATCCTATTCAGGTCACTGTTCTGAAATTACCATATAACAAGCAGTTTAATAAGATGACATAAAAAAGGCTAAAAATAAACCTACGACCTCTTTCCAGAAAGTTAAGCTTTTACGTATCTTACAAAATATTCTAGACGATGATGATCAGCGACCCACCAGTCGGCAGTCGCAGTCTCTATTTCCCCTTGCTCAGCACTTGTCTTTTGTTAATACGGAATAGAATGAAAGCCTCAGCTATTATTTTAAAGGCACTTTTAATATAAAAAAGCAATGTGTATGATGACGATGATGATTATCGTAGCCGTGCGCGGTAGCAGTCGACGTGGTGATTCAGACTCTTTCCTAAACCATATAATATACGTAATCTTTAACTCGGCCACCACTCGCAAACAAAGAACTAGAAAACAAAAAAATCGACAATGGTGAATAACAAGTAAAAAAAGACAAGAAGGGCTTCTCCTTTCGTTCTCCTCTCCAGCAGCAGTAGCATAGTTCCTTGTACAGCCACCACTTCCATGACAATAATAATCATCATGATCACCTATGCCACCGTGAACAATGAAATGACAAGAGTGATGAAAGGACATTTATGCTAATCGCCAATCCCAAAATAATGCGTAGTTTGTTTCCATCCCTAAACTTAAATTGTTCTCATTTTTTCGTTATTTTCTCCTCACTAAAGGAACACTAGTAGTAGTAGTGGACAGATTATATGTACAGAAAAAAAGAATTTGTCTCGCTCCTCAATTCCCACTTGGTTAATAATAATATCTAAAAAGTTCCAACAATGGCCAAGGCTTATGATATGATTCGCTCCTACCTACAACAAAACCTACCGCCACGTCTACGACTACTACCACCACCACGGCACGATAAAAAAGGGAAAAGCCATCACAAGAGCAGAAGATCTGGGATTCTGGCAATAATGGCTTCCATTTTTTCCCTTTGACATGGTGACAGCAAAAATAATAATTTATTGCTGGACACGCAAATTACGGAAATGGATGGAATATAATATGGAATTCAGCCAGTGAGAGATGAGATGATTATTATAGCTGTTATTATTATTACTCTTACTGCCATCATGATAATAATGATTTGATTCAGGTCCTTTTCATGGACAGTTAAAAAGAAGCTATGTATACTAGTTTGATAAAGTGGCTGGAATAAAAATCAAATGGCAGAAATTTCCTTCGTTGTTTCCTTTTTAAAAAAAAGTTTTATGATGAGATGATGAATCCCATGCATATCATCTCATGCACCATCAATTCTCCGAGTGGAAGATATATTTTTTTTATTTTTGGAAATATAAAATTATTTGACGACAATGAAATGAAAGAGATGCAGTGAGGAGAAGAAGAAGCGTACTGTTTTTTTCTGAAATATGAAATATCTGCAACGAACTGGCGAGCTACCACCACGACACGACCCCACTCTTTATAGTGAGAGAGAAAAGGAGCCCTTTTCAATTGCATCAGTCATGTGGAAGATGCGAGGTTTTATTTCTGAACACCAAATTATTATATTTTATGTAAAAAAATATATTACTATTCCTCGAGTTTTTGATATTGCATAATATTGAATATGAACTCTGATTTAGATTTTAATATTATGGATGAGGGAATCGTGTAGGGTCTTCTACTCCCTATATGTGTGTGTGATTTCATGATTTAATGATATATTCGCAACTGTGAATAGTTTTTTTGTTTCATTTTTGTTTAAAACAAATTTTTATGACAAAGAGCAAATTAAATTTTCTTGGCAAGTGTATTAAAATAATAATGCACAGTCCAAAGATTTGATTGACTTTCGCTGTGAACTTCTTTAAAACTTGTCAAATTCAAATGAATTCATTGACTGACATGACATTCCCACCAAATATTAAAAAGTGAATTAAAAATAAGCTTCAATTTTCGAAGTTAAGAAAAGCCCTGTGGGATTCTTCTGTCAATCATTTTAACGCAATCATGAGGAAGTACTAAAAGCTTCTATCAACTTTTGATTTCTCCATTAAAAAAATGAAAGCCCTGATTAACTTAAAAATTACTACTACAAAATGAAAATTTATGCTTTGCATGCCAAAAAATGTCAATCAAAATTATTTTTTGCTAACCTTTTTAATTCCAAGATCAAGCCGGCTTCCCAAGGAATTGATTGTCGCAAGCTGCCCCAGCAGGTCCTTCTACTACAAAGGAAATTCTTGACTTGAAAGAGATTTTTGAAACGTCAAACTAAAAATGACTTGATTTAGGAATTACTGGAAAAAAATTAAATCGCTAAAAAGGAATAAATTTTTTCTGACTTTTGCTGTTTGATGGGTCTCAGAAGACTGAAAAGCCCTTTGGTAAGGAAACAAGCTAGCGTGCTCTTCTTTTTCTCCCTTTTTTCAGTTTTGCTGACTTATTCTTGACGAATGACGACCGTCTTTTCACGTCGTTTTTTTCTTAACTCTCCCGCAGAAGTTTTTATCTAGATCATGCAAATTAGAATATATTTTTTGTAAAAAGCAATATACTTAATACTTTCTGTACTCCAGAATATAACAAATAGCGTTTTTGCTTGTTGATTGAGCGGTCATGATGATGATGATGTGACTATGTGACAGAAGAGTAGAAGAAGAAGGGATTTATAGTTTTACCTTTCCACCCGATTGTTAAATTACGTACACAGGGTTGTTGTGTGAGTTCGAGTGCATGCAACTCACTCGTTCATTGTTGAAGCGCTATAATATGATTACTCACGATCAGTCGTGCTGAAATAGTTATATTTGAGATAGTAGTGATGGTTAGAAGAATTTCCAACTTCTCCAACAAAACGAACGGAATACTATTTAAATTTTTGTGAAATGGTTTTGTAAAGCGGTGGTGTGTTAGAAAAAGTAAGGAGTTAGCAAGGAGGAGGACTTTGATCTTATGCTCGCTGTCGTTGCGGCTTTTGCTGGGGTTGCAACTTGCAAGTTGCAATACTTGCAATTGAATTGTGATATAATCTTACCAATGAAACAATTCGATGCTATTAATGTAAAGGTAAAAACGTAGCATGTAGGTACTCTACTAAGGTACTATTTTTGCTTTTGTCATTTGTGTGCAATTTTTGTTTCGAAATAAGTACAAGTGATGATGATGAAACATATTACCGGGAACTGTATCAGCTTACTGAAGGAGATGAAGCATTGTCTCTTTTACAATTAGCAAGGCGTTTACAAATTTAAAAAAATGGTCCCTTTTCTTTTTAGTTTGATGTTTAAAAAAATTAAACCCTTCGTAGGTTTAAGACAAGAGAAAACGTTTCAGTTTTTTAAAAAATAATACAAGACACGAATACAAACACGATGCAACAAAGACTAAACTATCATCATCAATTATCATCATCATCAGTAATGGAAATTCTTTCGACGAAATAAAAATGCAAATCAGTCTTTTGTGCATCTGTTTGCATACAAGCAGGCACTACACAGTCTATCGAGTCGACCGAATCGTAAAGTCATCAAACTAGAAAATGCAGTACATTTACCTGATTTAGCTGGATTACTACAATGCGTGAATACAAAAAACGGTAACACACATCACTTTTGCACACATTTGGACTTTTGGACCTGGACAAATGACGATAAAACTTGGTTTTTGCTTTGACCAACGCACGTTTTTTCTTCTTTTCTTTTGCTTTGATTTCGTGTTGCTTTATTCCAATCCAACAAAAATTCCGTCCATATCTCGATTACTACTGTTTAAGTTTGTTTAAACCTATTACCGTTTAAATCGTTCGATTTAACAGAACAGCTCGAGCTCTCCTCCATACAAGTTTAAATTGGAAAGAAAGCAACTAAAGGCAATGTACATGTCCACTTTTCAATTCAACTCAGGCTAAGGGTATATAAAGCCCTGTTTTTCTTCCCATCGCATCATTCAATCTTTGAAGTCTGTGAGATTAACGCACGCACCTTTTAATTGGAGTTCCACTACATTTGTCTCACTGTAATAATTTTTTATTCTTACAAAGCTCCATTTAACTTAACTTTTTAACCATGGCCCGTGAACGGCAATTGGCCAGGAAGCACACCGGTGGAGTGTATCACA
>JAHZNJ010003240.1:0-11925 GCA_027744475.1 Lepidocyrtus cf. sotoi NNG-2020 | reverse complement strand
AAGGAGGGAATATGAATATTCTATTGAAAAATGAGGATTGACGAACAGAATAGTATTATCAGGTCGAAAGTTTCGGTAGAAAGACAAGAATACTCAAAAAGTGATTGTTATTCCTTTACCTTTAACCTCATCCCATTCATATTGCACATAATGCTTCTTAATGTAGATATCTTAATTGGAATACATTAAAAGGCATTTTTTCAAAAACCAGCAGCGAGTCAAAATTTTTTAACGTTTCTCGGCTGACGCCATTAAAGAGAATATAATTTTGTCATGTCATTATTACATGTACGTTGCCACCACGTCATTCATACCAATATTTACGGATTTATGCTCAATTCAGTTTTCAATCTTTTTTTCGCTTTCCGTCGGTACAACAGCGTGCTTGCTGTTGTTGTCAATCTTTTATGATGATGATTGTAGCTTTTATTATACTTACTTCTCCTAATAACGAAGATGAAACATAAAAAAGAGATTGAGTTGCTCTCTCCTCACTTCAATATTTTTCATTTGATTTCACACAAAACTGAAACCCATGCTTAGTGATTTATAATTTTCTGTTTGAAATGGGCACCCTGCATCGAGCATCCTCATTTTATAGTTGAATTGACACTCACTCACTTCCATCTCTTTTTAGGTTGAGTTCAGCGGGAGTCCTCCATCAAAAGTGAAATTTGCCAATTATCCAGGAACAGGTAGGGTGGTGGCTGTCATTTTGCGGACCCTCACCGACTCAGCGGCGTACACACCAACTCTCTCTTATGGATGCTATCCACAACCGTCCCCGTTATATATTGAGGGATCATCATGCGATCTTCTTGGTAAGTCTATTTTTGTGATACCAGCAGAAAAAAATACTGTTTCATAAAAATACTGACATGATGTATGACATTTATTTCAATACTTTTCTTTTATTAACAATTTATAAAATGTGTATAATTTCTTCACTTTTTTTAAGGTTCTGTGGTAGTTTCCGGACTTTTAAATGCTGCCCTCTTATTCATTGGCTTGTTTCTATTGTCACTCGGCCATCGTTTCTACAAATGTCAACTGTTCTTGTTGGGATTTTGTGTTAGTGCCACTATATTTTACATCATCTTGCAGAGAGTGGTCACAGTGGACTTTGCAGGTAATTAGTTGAAAGAAATACTACTTTGCATGAGTTCCTCATGGTCTTTCCCATCCTTCAAAGATTTAGACTTACGATTAACTCATTTTCTGGTTGTAAAGTAAGTGCGTTGTGTGAATGGTATATATGAGTATAGAGTAACGTTTCTTGATCAAAGGCAAATAATCCTCCGACAAAAATTGTAGAGATATTTAATACAGTGTTGGAGGAGAATTTATCCACAAATATGCTGTCGGTGAAGGAATAAAAAACACAGAAACAAAGATAGAAAAAGCAGTACGAAGAAGTACACAACACAGCACAACGTAATATAAGTTAAAAGTAATAGTTTACTTTAGGACTTGGTCATAACGTGTCATTTTTGTAGATTTTCAGTTTTACATTTTAAAATCTGAAGAAGTATAAGCATTTTCTCCTATCTTGTCACATTTATTGCTCACTCAGATGAGCAAACACAAAAAACCAAAGTGGATAGATAAGGAAATGGAAAGAAGGAAAAGAAGAAGAAGGCGCAAAAGGAAAGTTCTTGAAAAGAAGATGAAGCGAGCGGGATTATGCTTATATCACATTAAAAATTATTATGTATATAAAAAATATTACTGGCTTGCTTGGCAAGCAAGCAGACTGCTCTCAGAAGAGATAAAGGATGGTGGTGGTGGTGGATGGAGAAGAGATGTGGCTTTGGCTTTAATACGTGTGTAGATTTTGGTGAAGTAACAATTGTTGATGAACAATGTGGACTTTTAATGTATCCGCTGTTGTTGCTGCTGCTGTACTCGTTCTTTCTTTCGCTCTCTCTACCTTTTTCCCTGGGATTTTGTAGGATGAGAATGAGGCAGAGAGGAATTTAGTCATGGTTGATGAACATTGGAAGGGTCTGTCAGATCTCATTAAGGACTTTTGTGGTTTTTACACAGTGGCCGGGACTAGCTCAACAACGGTCGGTGCCCTGGGAGGTGCATTGTGGTTAGCTCTTTGGTCAAAATTCGGCTCCCCAATGGCACCAGTCCTCCTTGCTGCTTTTCTTCTTGGCTCGTTGTTCGCTTCCATTCTGGCCTACACACCACTTGGTAAGTATATTACATTCTCTTTCTCTCTTTCACATGTGCAGATCTACAAACTTCGTTTTAAAACATGTTTCATTCCATTTCCATTCTTCCTTTCTTTGCCGCTCTCTGTTTCCTCTCTAAATGAGTAGTGGTAGCATTTCTGCTACTACTACTACAAGAATGGTAGAATGTTGCTTGAATGTTTTCCAATTAAAATTATGCATGAGTGACTATGTCCACACAAACATATCCTAATTCAGTTGGAGTTGGATTTTCTCATAAACTGTTTTTTTGCAGAAGAAATAAATATTTACTGTTAAGTAGTTTGAATTCAATAAGTAATGCTTAGTTTGATACTTACTACTACTACTACTACCGCCAATCAATGTGCTCCTACTTTCATTCCCATTTTATTAGCCGAAGCAAAGCATTGCATAGTAAAGTAAAAATCCAGCCGGATATGGATGCATTTTCAGGGGGAAATGGAGAACGTGCTCGATAAAAACAATTTTTCACATGTAATGATCCATTTGCTAAATGCTTTGTAATGGACACATGTTACATGCAAAAGCATTTCTTGTCATGTGAGGTTTAATGGTTTATTATCACGAATGAAGTTAAGTTAAAAGTAATGCAAAAATTGGTTGATCAAGTAGTAACGTAGTCGTAGTGTAGCAATCAGCATTATTAATGTCAATCTTTCAATCTTTAGTCATTTCTTTCTTTCTTGCTTACACAAATATCAAAACACTTTACTTTTCATTTCGGTAATAATAATAACCCTTTAACGATCACCGTCCGCCTCGTACATTTTACAAATCCATTTCGCTAAACTGCATTATAATTATGACCATTCGAGGAAACGCATTTGAAAAAGGAATACTTTAATTTGTGAGTGACTAGACTACAACAAAGATATGAATATGGTAATGACTGCTAAATGCAATTCGTGTTTCCATTCATTTTCATTTGTTTCTCCAACTAACTCCTTGTCCTTTTGACTTTGACAGATTTTTCTTTTAAGACTGACAGTTTTTAAGCTTCCCTTACACTTCGTCAGTCTGCAATAATGTGTGAATGAATGCAAATGACTCCGTCCGTAAATCACACCCTTCATTAGAGATCCTCTTGTCTTTCGTTCTCTCATAAAATAAAAAGGGAAACATTTATGTTACTTTTTATGTAACAATTATGTATGTACAGATAGAAAATATGGATAGGAAAATTGATCATCTTTCACTCGATATAATGATCACTTTTAATTTTGTAATGATGGGAGCCATGGAGGTAGAGTCAGAAATCTGTATTTTCTTTTAATTGTACTACCCATCATCAATCGTTGTTGCATCCTCATCAAATTCATATCTAAATTACATAATACAAAAAAGCAAATCCAAACCTTTCAAAGGCTTTTTCTTTGAAGCGTCATCATTTTGACAATGGCAACAACAGTAACAGTGACTATGTAAACTTTATCAACATCATCAGCATAAAGCATAATGACAAGTTTGGAAAATTACGGAATGGTTGTTCTCTCTGTTTTTAATCTTTCCTTTTTAGAAATTTGCGTCTCCTGTGCTGCTGCTGCTGCTGCTACTGTTGCTGATGTTGTTGTTTATGTATTTAGGGAATGATATATTGGTTGTTATGGTTTAGGGGTGGATAGGTTGCACTTATGCGCAACATGAAACATGTAATTATTCCTTGTCAGTCATCACCATTACTGAAAATAAATACCAAATGGGAAAAGAGCACCATAAACGTATCACAAAGAGAGAAAACGAGAGAAAGAAGAAGAACCACCACCGCTCCGTCACTCCATTTATGTATTTTTTCTCCTGTTTGAAGTTTAAGTGGGAAGGAGGGGAGATGTGAAAGCAACGGTAACGCAACACAGCAGCAGCAGCAACAGAAAAGTTAAGTGGCATGACATGACATCATGTCCTATGATGATAAAAGGCTGCCGATGATGATGATGATGACGATCAAACTGGAAAATAAGCGAGGAACTTACTTCAGATGAGTTTTCTTCCTTTTCTTCTTCTTCTTCTTTACAAAATATAAAATTTTAGTTAAAGAGGGTTGTTTAAAGCAAGTCCTTCTCTTTCTCCTCCCGAAAATTTCTATCAATTCATAAATAAATATTCTCCTTTTGCCTTTTCGTTTGCTTTTCTGTTTTTGCATGTTTGCGTTTAATATAATATGAATGGTGCGGAGGTTTTCTCTGATCTTGTCACGAAAGTGTACCACTTTTTTATGCTTTTGTTTAAATAAATGTAAATAAGAAAGGAAATTGTAAGTACGCGGTGTACCTTTTTTGTTGAAAATTATGCGACATGCACTGCGCTGGCATTGAACAGATGAATGAGTTGCCCGGATGATACATGAAAAAATGCTACTCATTAATTATCCTCATTAATATTCACCGTAGCCCACCAAACTTCATTTTAAATTTCGTTTGAACTTTGAAAAATGTCCTTCTTTAATATTTCAAGTGTTCCAGTTTTTACGGAAAATTCATTTTTTACTGATATCGCTTCCACTTGACTGATGAATTAATAATATTATTTTTATTTCTTGATGATGAATGAAGTATAAATGCAAAAGGCTTATTTTTATAAGTACCCTTTTAAATGTTAATATGTATTTTGAGCTGCCTGCTGCAGAGTGGGAGGAAATGAAAATAAAAGATGTGATGTGAGAATATGTAGTAGTAGTAGCATGATCAAAATGGTAACAAAATGAACATCGTTATCAATTATTACAGCAGTTTTTTTGCTAGCTAGAGGCTAAAGTAAACATGTGACTTTTTCCTCCCGTCATATCACCATAATCACCCTCCTCCTCATCGTCCTCTTTCTTTTCTCCAGTCTTTTCATGCCTTGGTGGCGGCGTCCACAAAAAAAACAAAGTTGACAACTGGCAAGTAAAAAAGGCTGTTCAGAAGACACGGAAAGAGAGAGAGAGAGAAAGATTGGAAATGTAGCAAATGTAACTACGATGATGATGTAGCGTAAACGGAAAAGGGAAAGAACTTTTTTTCTGAAGTGAAGTGGCTTGGCTTATTCGCTTGGCATTTCAAGTATTATTATTATTATTATGACGTTGATCATGATGATGCAATGGCGATGGTAGTGGAGTAGGTGACTGACGACGACGGCGACACCGTAGTACATAGTCGAAGTGCTGCAGTAGTGCTTGCTTTCCAAATATGTAACATTCAACTTTCTTCGTTGCTGTCTATCTTCCATCGACTTACCATCATGCTTATTTTATTGCTATTGATGACGACAACAAACTGAGAGAGGCGAACACTGTTTTATGTACACTACAAACAGTGAACATTCTCTCTACGTTTACTTCTGTTCTGTTTTGTTTTGTTGCAAACACTAGATTTTGTGATGGATTTTTATTTCACTGACTTTAACTTTGTTGTCGTTTCGTGTCATCATGATAGTTTCTCTGAGAGAGTTGAAGTGGGGGAGACAAAAAAAGAAACGGAGAAAGGAAAGCAAAGCAAGCAATGTAAAAAGAAGAGGATCCTCTTGTGTCTTCTTCTCCTACTCTTCATCATCATCGCCGTTGTCGTCGTCGGCATATTATCTACTTTTTACATAAAAGCTCTTTATTTCTCTTTCCCTGTCATTGTAAGTGTGCATGTGACATGATAACCTTTTCCCTTCATCTTCTTTTTCTTTACATGCTAAAACCTTTGACGTGATTACTCTTCCTCTTGTTTATTGGAGGAAGAAAGAAAATTATGGTACCAGTACCTACGTACTAAGCCAGTAGCAGTTTTCTAATAAAAAAATTCATCCGTATTTACTTATATATACATACTACAACTTATCATCATTCTTCACACAAATAAAACATTTATATTTTCTTTCTAGCTTCTTATCCAGTTTTCTGTTGGAATTATGCTTTTATAAGCTCTTGATCAGCAAATTTTATCCCATCCTTTGAAATAAGTAGCTTCCAGTTTTTCCCGATGATCACTGCAGCAAAATAATGATTATCTTCTTCATCATCATCATCATCCTCATATATATAAGTTCCTAGTCCTACTTTACTTTCATTTTTTTGGAAAATAGTAGATGGACATGGCTTTCTTATCAAAGAAAAAGTTTTGTTTGCTTTTCCCTTTTTTCTCTTCTCTTCTCTCTTTTTCTGTCAGAAAAAAAGTTGTTGACTCAAGAGACAAGATAGAGCGATGGAAAGAGAGAAAGAAAGAGAGAGAGAGGAAAAAAGGAAATGAAAAAAGGGATACAGTAAAAACTCTTGTTATTGTTTATATTGACCATGTCATGTCATCAACATCATCATGACCAAACCACCTAAAGACCAGGGAGAGAAAGAGAAATATTGTAAAGGGGAAAATGTTTACGATGATGATAATGATGACAAGAAGGAGAATAAGTTTATTTCATCCGTTTTTACTTATAGATACTGAAACAAAAAATCTTTCTTCTTCCGTCCGTCCGTTTTATTGACTACTTCTTTAATCTCTCTCTCTCTGGTTATGTTCAGTTTTATTTACTTTCTTTTTTTCCTTCCTCTTCTATTTACTTTTTTCTCTCGTTTTCTCCATTATTTCATTTGCTAGAAAATTTATTTTTTTAAGAAAAAAGACTGTTTGACCGATACCGTTTATTGGTTTCCCTTCTTTTTCCAATTGTAATTTATTTTAGTATTTTTTTTGGATGATACGATACGGATGATGAAGATGAGCTGTGTTCTATGTTGTTCAAGTTAAGCCAAAGGAAAACGGAGAGGCTAACTTATAAACTTTGCTCGTCCCCTTTATATTTTTTCCTTCCGTTTTACTTTGCCAGATTATTTCTTTCTGTTTTTTATGAATATTTCATAACAAACTGCAAAGAAACTGTTATATGGCTTGACAATATTTATTTTCTTTATCTCTCTTTCTCTCCCTGAATACTTTCTCTTTCTTCTTACCTTAGTAAGTGTTGGCTATTGTGAAATGAGCTTTGTTTAATTGACTGAAGCCACTTTCTCCTTTTTTGTTGTTTTTGTTGGATAATAATGAAAAATGTTATTTGTATTTACTTTTCCATTGTTTGTTTGTTTGTTTGTTAATGTATTTCCAGGTGATATGACACTTTTCAAGGATGACTTGACTTTTTGGTTGGCTTACCTTGTCGTCACGCTTGCTCTCCCATTGGCTATTATATCTTTTGCTAAATTGGTAAGAAAAAAAATTCTGAAGAATCTTTCTTCGTTTTTTTAAAGAAAAAAATCATGTCTCGCTCATCATTAAAAAATATTTTATATTTATTACATATATAGACAAGTATTGTCGTGTCATCCGTTTTCGGGGCATATCTGTTTGTTCTTCCAATCGACTACTTTATTGGTAGCAACCTGAAATATATTGCACTGAATACAGTGAGGAGGGCCACCGTTTCAGATTTCCAGACTGCTATTGTGGATCCACCTTTCCAATCCAAAGGTAAAAATTTTATTATATTATTTATTTATCGATACTAAATCAAATCAAACTCATATAAATATAACGACAATAATTATCTTTATCGTATATTGAATACTATCGTATGTTGTTTTCTTCTCCGTATATTTTTGCAAAGAAAGGGAGTTTTCGATACATATTTGCATCTGTAATTTGCCATCTCATTAAAAATAATGGTTCGAGTGACGATACTATTGTTGATGATGATGATGACGATGATTATGGGAAGGATATTTACATTACTACAGAGTAACGTTTATTGTTTATCTCAACAACTCTAGTTTAATATGACAGGAAAGGGAAAGGAATGATTATATTGTTTAGGGAAGCGTGAAAACTTATTCAAAACGTAACAAAAAATCTCACTCTTATCTCATCTCTCTCTCTACTCTAAAGATACATGTTGTCCCTTGAAAGTAAACTGGATGATGATATGATGGATACATACATACCTAAAGTAAGTAAATGTCACTTAAAAATAATAAAGGATACCGAAAAAATCAAAATTTGCTCTCGCTTCACTTTATAGCATCAATTTAACAAAAGAAAAAAGACAGTAGTAGTAAGTATCATCATCGTGTAATTTATTTATCCAGAGTATTCATCTGAAAGTTTTTGTCCCGATCTCGATAGCTTTTGGATTTACCTGACGACGTTGTAGCAAAGGCGTCCACTCGGCTCAATATGTATTAATTTTTCCGTTAGATTTTCCAAAAAAAATATTTCATCTTAAGTCGAAATCTTTTTTGGCATTTACGAAATATGAAAAAGTTTAGAGGCTTTTATAATATTAGGAGATTTGTGAATGAGATAGGAAGGAGTGAAAGGTGCCGATGTGTATGATCTCCTGTCAGGTAGGTCCTGCTTTTTCTTTAAGAGAGATGCTAAAGAGAGATATGATTCACTCAATCCCTTTGATGGCTCTGCTGCTGCTGCTGCTGCTACTACTGCATCTTTTGAAAGCGCAACAACGCAAGCAAAAGCAAACATATTTTCAATCAGGAAGGGAGTATTGATGACAAGGTAAAACAATGGAAAGCCACTTCTGGGCTAATTTTATTTAGAATTTCTTCTCCTTTATCCTCTAAAATGGCTGTATTCTTGCCCACTGTTCATATAAGAATAGGATTACTTATACACAAGTACGTAATGAAATGAAGTAAATAAGGATCTGATTTCGTTGCTTTGCTTATTACTGCAGCGCTGCCTTACTTACGATTAGATTTTCTTCCTCTGTCTTTCTGTAATATGTTTGGGCGTTGAAACGCATGACTGACTTCGGGTCATGGATTATTTTCCTTGTTATAGGCCTCCTCCTGTTCATCTTCTTCATCATCATTGCTTTAGATGAGTAGGTGTATTGTAGCTATTGAAGCTATCCAGTTGTTGTCCAAAGGTATATTAATATTATGCATTTTATGTTTTTCCATTGTTCTCGTACTTGTTACCTACCACCTTCTTCTCTTCCGCTGACTCGCTCCTTGTCATCAATATCAAATAAAGATTCGTTTCAGTTTTTCCTCCTTCTATTGTGATATTATTCGGAAAATGAGAGGGAGTGAATAATAATAATGATGATAATATATAATGATGGACAACAATATCATTGATGACAATGTGGATGAGCTTCGTTTCCTAAATATATTATTTTTTTGGATTTGCTGTGATACTTCCCCGGTTTATTTGTACATCGTTATCGATCCCTTTTGTTGGTATTCAGAGGATCATCCTCAGTAAGTAGCATCGCGGCATAAGAGGCATAATAATCATCAAAGGATAATGAAGATCATATTATTGTTGGAATGGAAATACATACCTTGTTTTGTCTTGAACGCCAGGGCCGAAGGAAACTCCTCGTTCGTCAACAGGTACGAACGAACGAATGAAAAACGTAGAAGGGAAAGCAGAAACAAAGAAGATTGATTTATTACATATCAATGTTGTTAGTTTTAGGACCCGCTTTAGCAGAAAATCATCTTTTGATTGACTGACTGACAAGACGAGCTATGTAGTATAGTATTTGTGAAATGAAAAAGATGCTGCTGCACTGAACTGTTGAAATTTACTAGACAGTTTTATTACGGCGGTTTTCATTTTTCCTGCTGGTCAAATCTTGCAAACGTTTTTATGACAGGATTAAGAAGAAAAAGCCGCCGAGATGCTTTTATGACACATAAGTATATTATTTATTTATTACTTTATTTGTTTTTCTTTTTTTTCTTTTCTTTCAGATATCATCTTGGTTATTGTTTGGGGCATCTTGTCAGTTGCCGGCATGGGCCTACAGTTGTGGCGAGAAAAGGGTAGGGCACCTTTCCCACCACCTCCACCTTCTCCTAACCCGTGGTTTACGTATGGACCCATTGGGACAGGGCCAACTGTACCGACAAGCAGCAGTAGCAGCAGCAATAACAACAGTAACCCTGCTGCTCACGAGGCTACTGAGGCAAGCCCGCTTTTGTCTCATGCCTAATATTCAAGTTCAAATTTTGCAAGAGTTGAGTCCGGAAAATATAAGAGAACGGACCTTTTGTATTAATTACTAGTTAATTTAGAAAATTACATAATAAGTAAAACATTATTTGTATTAATTCGTATTTCGTAGTATGTACTTATATCGCTTTTCATTGACTGATTTATATGTAATGTGGAAAATGTTATGTTTTGAAGGTATTTTTTGTTATGGTACGCTTTGAATAGATTTTAGAAAGTAATAAAAAAGTTTACTACGGTTTACTTTTATTTGATTTGTGTGAATCTGTATAAACATTTTTATTTCATGAACAATAATTATCTCTGCACAAATAAACATTTTAATGATGATAACTATCGCATTCTTATCGAATGGGTCATTTGCAAAGACTTGCTCAGCATATAAACCATACTAATCTTACCGTTTGTCGAATGGCGTTTCCATGCATTGATAAATGGATACGTTTTGGTGCATTGTATGTCTAAATTGCAGCTTATTCGATAATGAAATAAATCAATTTTTATAAATGTCTTCAGTTTTCTTTTTACTACACTCATCGTTTTTATTTAATATTAAGTTTAAGTGGTTGTTCTTTTCATCCTCTTTCAAAAACAAATTTAAAATTTAATAATCTATAATAAGATAATTATAATAATGATTTTTACACAATTAATTTAGGGTTCATAGAATTAATTAATCGCTATAATAATAATCATAATAATCGATCATTTTAACAGCAGTTTTACGCAATATTTCTAGTACTTCCTTCCTTAAAAACTAGTTATTGTATAATTATAATAATACAATAAAATTATTTATTACCTTAATGATTTGACATTTTTCACACAGGATCCTTCAAAAAAGTTCTACACACACTGAAACATTTTCATCAGAATTTTTCTTGTAAAAATCTTTCGTTCCGCACTGAAGATGAGATTTTATGTATTCAACCAGCAACAACGTTCATTCTCTTTCATTATTACAACAGTTAAATACATCGCTTTTTTAAAAATAATTATCGTGATGATGATGATGATCAAAACACTCATTAAAATACATTTTCACACAGGGTTCGACGTTCGACTGCTCACATGAAGTGGGCTGTCAAATATAAAATACCACACATATGATATAAAGTTGGGGTAAAGTGAGATTAATATAATAATTGCAGGTAGGTAGGTATTTTGTAGTGGTGTGTATGAGAAGTAATTGCATTACACATTGGACATACACTTCAAAACGTTTTTTTTCGTGTAATTCTTACATGATCTGTACAAATGTTACTGATTACGTCCACATTCCCATTCCCATTCCACTACTTTGCACTATGTAAATAAAAAGTCAAATCAGTTTTCTTCCGAATTTTTGCAAGAAAAAATGCTCTTCACTCCTTCACCGTCTTAAAACTATTTAGAAGATCTTTAATGACGTAATAAATATACTAAGGCTGAGGAATTACTAAACAGCATGCATTTACCAGAATTTAGAAGAGAAAAATTAGAGAAGTTGAAAATGGTAAGTGGGATATACAACAATTACAATAATAATGTGATTATGATGATAATCAGATAAAAAGTGTTACGCTTATCACGTATCATTAACAATAACCATAGTATTTTGAATAGGTAGTTTTTTGTATTTGTTTTATCTTACCAAAAAGCTTATTTATATTGTTTGAGTTTTGTTTTTAAAAAAAGTCGAAGAACTTTCATTCTCCCCGTAGGTAGGTATCTACTTTACTAAAAGCGGTATTCTGTTTGTTTGTTTGTTTGTCTGTTTGTTT
>JAHZNJ010003239.1:0-25632 GCA_027744475.1 Lepidocyrtus cf. sotoi NNG-2020 | reverse complement strand
ATATTGTATTTGTACTGATTATATTCTCATTCTGTGCTACGTTTTCGTAAATTTCAATTTCAAAATTAATCTAGGCTCTAGGTTCTAAGAGAATATACGACGAATACTATACGAATCGCTACGGAAATAAAGCGAAAATCTTCAGCGAAGTCTCTACGATCACAGCGATTATGGCATGCTGGGCACGATACTGTTTTTTTCGGGATACATATTAAGGGTAAACGATTTAGTCAAAGGCAATCTATAACTCCGTCGTCGTTGCTTTTTTTCTAGTTTGCTCGATTCACTGACTGAGTGAGGCAGTAAGTAAGCGAGTGAGTGAGTGAGTGAAAGCTTATTAAGTTTCAACAAGTATTTTGGTGGTAGATGGTTGGCATATTATATGTTTCCTGCCAGTGTAGAACAAGTCTGTACAAAGTACAAAAAAAATAACGACGACGCGACGCTTGCATGTGCTGTTCAGTTGTTCCCCGTCCGTCCACAGTTCTTTTTTCGTTCGTTTTCATGAACTTTTGTAATTTTCCGATTTACTGTGGTTGGTTTGATGGTGGTGGTGGTGGATTGCTGCCGCTTGGCAGAAGATATTTTAATTATTATTATAGAAAAAAGGCTGAGCCACCTACGAGCAAGCGAGTTTAGTGGAATCTCTTGGCTGTTGGCTGCTGTGGCGATTTCCACGCTTTATCCAGGTATTACCGTAGTGGAGTAAAAAGAAAGAAGAATCTGTGGCAAGAGCATTAGCAGCAGCAGTGCTGACATTTACAGAGAGAAAGACAAAACAAAAACAATACCTTTTGCCAATGTCAAGCTTTTTTCGAGTCATATGGACATAGACTAGGCAGTGTACCTAGATTACTTACTAGATGTATTTTGCGAAAAGCTGCATAGCATTTATGCTCGGATTCTATTCAAGGATTTAATTGAATCATGTGGAATCTCAGAAGCATAATACACATAACAACCCGTGCATCACCGCACCGCCAGATTCAAATGAAAATAAAACCGCTGCAGTACTTATATTGTATTTGTACTGATTATATTCTCATTCTGTGCTACGTTTTCGTAAATTTCAATTTCAAAATTAATCCAGCGTAATCTGGATGGATTTTTGTATCCTTATGAAAAATTAAAATAGGTGATACAGAAAACAACAAAATACTTAAGTAAAATAGCTCAAACACAGAAATACATATTATTGCAGTATGATACTATGTAAAGGAAAATGATTTGTCCGTCCGCTCTGCTCCACCGCTGGATAACAAGAGGCGAGAGAAAGAAGTGAACGAAAATTCTTTTTAATTCCTTCTTTCTTTCTACGATAATACTAAAACAACGCTGCTCCCACTTCTTTCACTACTATTATATTACTGCCTTTCACAATTCCTACATAACAGCGTCATCATCATCATCATCTCTTCAATCTTTGCTGCTGACTTGACTGCCCGCCGCCGTTGTTGTTGGTGCACAAATACAAACAGCTTCTGAATAACAAGACGGAAAAAAATTCGAAAGAAGGAGCAGGAAGGAAATAAAGACAGCTTCATTGTTCCTTTGTAATACCTAATAGGTAGTAATGCATACATATGTGCATCTATTATCTTAAATATTTGAAGAATGACTCTGACTGTTCCAATTGCTCTTCCTTCTTCCTGCTGCATCAACAAGAAAGTGATGATACGATAAATGGACTGACTGAAGAAGGTTTGTTTTGTGTACACAATGTGATAGTAATTCTATGTGTGTGGCGAGACTGTTGTTATGTAGAGAAAGGAAAGTGGAGCAATAATTTTTATCAACATTGCACCACCACCACCACTCCTTCAATAACTTCGTATTTGTAGGTATAAAGTTTGCAAACATCATCATCATCATAGCCATTGCATTTGCTGCAGTGTGTAGAAGTAGTATTGCATTAAGTTCTAGTTCTTTCTAGTACAGTTAGACATTCCTCCAACAAGTTTTCATTCGCTTTTTTCTTCTTTACGTGATATAATCCGATCCCATATCCCATCCAAAAGGAAATTGTTAGATATGTTTAGGTATGTGCATAATACGTCTCTTTCTATTTTAGGTGGAAAAAGGAAAGTAACAAAAATGAAGGAAAAGTAATAGAGAAAGCATGAAAAGCAAAACAAAAACTATGAAGAAGGGATGATGACAGAAAAGCATATTCTGACATTTCCTCCTCTGTAGTTTTTGTAGCAGTAGTATGTGAATGTTGTACTACAATTTTTTTATTTATGACATCGACGAGAACGATGTCGATGTCGAAAGCTGTTGCTCTTTCCCGTGCTCATTCTATGTTTCCTAAAAAAAAAGTTTGCTTGGCTATGGGAAACCTACTACTACTACAGTGCAGTAGTTCAGTACAGGCAGTGGAGGAATCATTCTCTGACTAATATTGCTGTTTCATCACTTCACTTCACTCCCACCACCTCCATTGCTGAACCATACAAATTTTGAACTCTTTTTCTTTTCGCAAGGAGAATGGCATGACTGTGACATCAACAATAATCCAACATCAGCAACAACAACACTATACTTTATATATTAGCTTTTGCTCTTGAAGTTTTAGCTTCACTCTCTCAAGTCACCTCTGCAAAAAAAGGTTTAGTTTTTTGTCTCTTCCTTCTCTCTCTCTCTCCCTCTCTTTTAACTTTTAGATAATGACGAGGAATGATGATGAACATCACGATGATCATGATGAGGTGGATAGGTCTAAAAACGAAAGACGAGAGTGTTGAAGGACTGTGACTGTTGTATAGAAATTTACCAACTACAACGACGGCAATAACGATGATGAAGGAAGACGTGTGGTTGGGTTTTCATTATTACGGACAAAGTAATACTTTTTACTACTACTACAAGTTACGGTGGCTCAGTTCATTGTAGCTCTTCGCTCCTGTTCACTTACTCACAGGTCAAAATAATCAAGTAGACTCCCTCTCTCTCTTTTCCTCCCATGCACACCGCATCGCACCGCACTACACACAAAGCAGGAAAAAACTCTGATACAATAACATTCTCTATATAAGTAGTACAGTAATAATAATAATAATAATAATAATAATAATCTCCGTGAAAGTTAGAGGAGAATAGAAAAGTAATGCGGATCCTTTATAAAAAGAGAAAGCATCATCATCATCATCATCACATCAGATCATGCTGTGCAGAATTTTTTTATGTGATGAAAAAATGATGATGTGTTGCCGTCGTCGTCGCCCTCTTCTTTCATATAGTAATACCCTTGGTAGTAGTGGTAGTAGTAGTCGGCTTTATTCATTTCATCCCAGCGCTCTTTAATTCATTCTCCCATGGCGCTGTTGCTGTTGCTGCTGCTGCTATCCTCTATCCTTTTTCCCTTGCTCCCTCCTTTCCTAGTTAATTATCTCTGGGGAGAGTGAGCGAGCTAGCAAAAGGGAGAGAAGAAGGACGCACGGACGCCTGTTGTTTTCGTTTAGTGAGGTATACTCTAATTTTTTGTCAATACATTACTACATAAAATATTTCAAGAGGCGAAGTTCCGAAGCCTTTTCACAATCAGGAAAAAAATTAATGGATGACCTGGATGTATCAATGATGATGATGAAAATTAAAGCTTGACATTTTTCGTCATTTATCATAAACGTGTGTGCTTTTCTTATTTTTATAACAATTTTCATTATGTTAGGACCAACATCTAAATCATTGTTTGCATGAATTTATTGAGTAAGTACTAAAACTAAAATGCATGACCAATCAAAACTGTAATAGGAGAATTTCTTACTAAAATTTAAATGCAAAACTGATAACCTAAAGATATCCAATAATTCCCAAAAAGTTTTATGACACTGCGTGTATTACATAAAAACAAAGTTGTTTTTTAAAAAAACCAATAGTCCTTCAACTTTCGACGTTGCGCCTTTCTCTCTCCTATTTCTCATCCTCTGTAAAAATTTAAAAAATTCAGGAAGGTTGTCTCTCAGCTTGAATTTAATGTATTTGTCTGTTCTTTTTATAAGACATTTCTTTCGTTTTTACAGCTTCTGGTACAATCTATCCCCATTCACAAAAAGAAATAAATTTTATTCGTTTGCAACTCTTCTTCTGCTGCTGATCGCAGTAAACGTGTTTGAGCTCTTTGCAATTGCAACACTCGTATTCCCGTTTGCGAAGCTGAAAGAAACTAAACAAAATCTTACGAAAAAGAAAAGAAGCGATTTTATTGCTGTTGTTGGTGTAAAAAAGAGATCTTTAAAAATACTATCAAGTGTGTGAAGTATAAATTAAGGGAAGATTTTTTAGTCAGTCTGATGTGAGAATACAGAAAAAAATGTTTTATTCCATCACTGGTTTTTTTTTTCAAAACTGTCAACAGTAGAGTCAAGTGTTGCACTACTATACGTACAATAGTTTCCCAGATTTGGAGATTATTTTCGTCTCAACTTTGCTTTATTCTCTTCTTTTACCTTCATCCAGTTTAAGGCCGTTTTATATACAATCTTATTATACGTGGCGGTAGAGGAGAGAAGCAAGAGAGAGAGAGGTATCAGCATCAGCAAGTCAGCAAACGTAAAAAAGACGAGAGAGAGTGAGAGAGATGAAGAGTGGAAAATAAAACTTGTGTTTTTGTTGCTACTGCTTCTTCTGCTGTTGCAAAGCTATTACTTTTTAACTGATTTCCTTTCTGTCGTAAAAGTGAAGGAGGAGGAAGTGAAAGAGTGAGACAAACCATTTCAACAAATACACGGACGGATATATAAAAGCGTCAGATCGGAAATGTGTTTAATCTTGTCATTTTCATTTCATTTTATTTACTACCCGAAATTCAAACGAGATTAAAAATTTCCCTAAACTAACCTACTCTGTACTCCAGTAGTAGAGGTAGTAACATATACCTCAGTCGCAGTAGTGAAAGAAAGAAGAAACTTTATAGACACAGCTATATATGCAGAGAGATAGAGAGAGAGAGAGCGAGAAACAGAGAAAGAGAAAGGAAAGGGAAAAGTGGATCAATGGTGGATTTCCGTTTCATGGTCTGCACAAAAGCACCGTAAAAATGTTTTATTACTTCAATAAATCAGCCAGATAAATTACTTAAATCTGACTGCTTCTACTATACTCATGTTGTCCTACACCTGATATCCTTTTCTTTCTTCCTCTAATGAAAACTGCTTACACTGCATCGCATCATCATCAACTTCACATCGCGCTCAGAGTGAGAGTCAATAAAATTTTCAGAAAATTAGAATTCTTCTTCTTCTTTACACAGAGTGTAAGTGTAAGTAAGTAAGTAAGTAAGTAAGTAAGAAAAGGTTTTATTTAATAATAAGTACCACTCTTCTTACTTTTACTTACTTTCTTACTATTATTATTATTATTATTCATACAATTATTTTAAAAGAGGGGGAGTAGGAGGAGGAGGCGTAATGGAATGTGTTGTGGTGTCTACTAGCAAAAAGCCCGATTGTCCAACCTCCAATAATCCCTCTCCAACTTTATTACTATCCTTCAAACCAATAAACACTGGAAATGAGTTGTATTTAACGGAAAAGCATACAGATACACACGAGTTGCAACAGCAGCAGAACAATAATAACAACGACGTACGACTTCATGGCATGAGCCGCCGTTTTTGTTGTTGCTGTCGTTGAGAGTAAAAGGCTACAATTGCCATCTCAACTACCACACTACCTCCACATGCAATCCGCCGTCATTGGAGAAACAATGAATTGAAGCAGATGCTACTTTATGTGTTTATAGCCGCTCATTAAATAAACAGTTATTCTGCAGCTTACTTACTTACTTGTAAGGCTACCAACCAACACAAACAACGGTAAAGGCAAGGGTAAATCCTGCCACAATGACAACAACAATAACAAACCAAGTAGAAGGTAATATTATTATCTTCTTTTCCACTTAAAGCCATTCACAGAAGAAGAAGAAAAACATCGAATTCCGGAGAGATGAAATTCACTACACAACTTTGTACACACCGTTTTATATGATATTACTACACAGAATTGTATGGTGTGTGCAAGTACGTACGTAAGTAAGTAAGTAGTCTACGTGAGCGTGTTTGTTTCCTTCTCAGCATTTTCCATTGTGTTAGGAGGAGAAACCAGTATTAGGTGTAATTGAAAGAGGATCAAACGATACGAATGACAGAGTAAAAGCAAAAGAGAGAGGGAGAGGAGAGAGTAAAGAATGCAAGTGAATTGTACATGATATCATGTTTTTTTCATGGGAGGATGGATCAAGAAGACCATATACATAGATGCTTATTTTTCTTTCCCGCCAGTTTTTTTGCTGCTGTTATATAATACCAATAATGCCTCTCATGAATGATGCCATTGCAGCATCAACAACAGCAGCAGCAGTAGGCGATACATCGACAGAAAAGCCCACTTTTCTCTTTTTTTACACATTGTTGTCATTTTTAGAAAAAAAGAGGACGAGATCCAGCAGGGAAAGAGCGGGAGAGAAGTAGCGAGAAATAAAAAAAGTGCCAAAAGAATAGAAGAGGATACTCCTCTTGATGTTCATCTTTCGCGTACTAGACTATAGTTCTCTTTTCTTCTTTCATACAAACAAACAAAAAAATAACAAAAATAGGAAGAGAGAAAGGGAAATAGAGAGAATGCGAGGATGAAAACAAAAAACGAAACAATGTTTTTGCAAACATCGCCATCACCACCACCGTCCCTATTATTGAATGCTCATTCTTGGAATAATAAGAGATCCTCGATCCGCGCTTGCTAACCTCTCGTCTCTCTTTTAAAAAGCAAAAATGTTACTAAAAGTAAATAGACGGTGAAAATAAAATACAACATTGAACGTTGTATTTGCATTTGCAAAAAATATGTTTTATGTTATCACTCACAAAAATCTCTCGTCCAAAAATTCAATTTTTAAAAAGTATTCAAAAATTCAAACGAATTTTTTTGTTATTTGAAATACAAAACAACTACCGCGCAATACTACTCTGAATAGAATTTCTGTGCTGTGCCCAATGAACAAAATCCTTAGTTGTTTTTTTAGCAGAACGAAGATAAAAATTAAATGTTTTTTTAAACAAACACACAGAAAAGTTTTCAATTTATAATTTAGGCAGCACAGGGAAGAAATACAATAGCACTGCTACTATAAATAGCAATATCAGCATCAGCAGCAACTGTGGCAGTAACGATAAAAATTATTACCTACCCACTACTACGTCGTCGTATAATATTTTTTTTACTTAATATATTTCTACGTGACAAACAATAATGTTTGCAGCAGCGATTCTCACACTCTCTATCTAAATTATCCTGATTATGACGTAATAGGGAAAGTATTATTGCTTTTAACTTTCTTTCTCTGTCTCGTCTCGCTGGTCTTTTTATAATGCAAAATACCTAGGCTATGTCCTTTTCCCGTTTCCCATCCTTCTCTCTCTAGTCTAGCCCATTGCAAATTCACATTCACATACCAATTCCTTTCTTTCATTTTAAAAAAAGAGAGAAGAAAATGTCCCTTATCTCATGTCGTTACACACAGCAAGTTTCCATATTACTTACTATTCTTCGAACAAAAAAAAACTTTTGGAGAGCGAGAGAGAGAAAAAGAGAGGAAATAGAAAAAGTAGGAAAAGTAGAAGAAGAGCTTAACCAGTTAGCATTTATGCGATGTGATGCGATACGATTCTTTTTTTCATTTTCATGGAGCTTTCCTACAAACAAGTTTACAAAGCTCTCTCTCTTTCTCTCTTTACAATTTTCACTCACTCACTCGCTGAGCTATAACGTAAGTATCATCCTTTTGGAACTCAATTTAAAAAAGGGCGGCTATTTTAGTTCAATAATATGTACATAGGTAAAAAATACATACGTGCGGGTTTGTTGGTGGGGAACAACGGAAAGAGAGATAGAGAGAGAGAAAGAAAAGTTTTTTTTATTTGCTCGTCGGTTTAATGATAACAACCTGGATGATATTGTCACTGTAAAAATGGAATTACCTTGCTGCCAGCCAGCATACTTATGTGTTATAATAAATGCTTTCAAAGCATCTAACAACGAGCTCGAATATGCAAATTGTGATTGAAATGCAAATTCGTTTTTGTATATATATTATCTCTGCCGTTGTGCATATCAAAGCATTACAAATAGAATGCAATGAAAGGCAATGTAAGCTTTTCTCAATGTAATTCATTGTATTTGATGGTTGAGCTTAATGTTTTGCTTCCTACGCTACAAGCGTTCAACCGATGGCGCTGAAAAACAATAGGGGTACTCCTTGGTAGTTTAGAAAGCTATCTACCAAATTTCATTGGAATCGGTTGAGGCGTTCGGCAGTTATCGTGCCGACAGACGGACGGACAGACGGACAGACAAAAGCACTGATCGCATAACTCACTCTCACTACGTTCGAGCTCGTAATAATGCCCATCCCAGCAAGTTTTATTTTTTCCTCTATTCTTATAATGCAATGCTGTGTGCCTTAGCTTAGCTCACATCAGCTCAACTCAACTCAACTCTAAACTTACAGCTCAGTTCACAAAAAAAGTATTAAAGTATTCATTGAGCAAACGATGGGAACAAGGAGGGAAATAAAAAGGAATTGTAATATAATAATTTTTCTTCTTCTTCTTTTCGTTTTGTATCCAGCCAATAAATATAATGTATAAAATGTAAACGGTTTTGGAAGCATGTAACTAACTTAAATACCATTCAAATTTCCCACATTTACCGACAACAACGGAACAGTAAAAAACGATTTTGACAAGCAGCTCGACGTTGAAATTGTCCATTTATCCGAGAAGAAATAGATATAAACTGGATTTTTATGGAAGTAAAGTAGCATTTTGAAATTTCGCAATGGAATTCAATGAATGAGCGTCCACGCCACACAAAAAATATATTATTTATATTTTATTTATATTTTATTATTATTATTTCACAACAGCCAACAGTAGAAACAGCGGCCAGAAAAGAAGAGCATTTAAATTTAAGTATATGAAGACAAATTTCCATAGTGGCTAGGCTCTTGTACTAGCATGAATGGATTTAAGAAACGGTTTTATTTTATTTTTATTTTTTAAGAAGGATGCTTGCTTGCTCTTGCTCCCATCTTGGTGTACTGTACAGTACATGTGAGTAGTATATTTTTTGCAACATTTATTGAATTCAAAATGATCGGTTAAAACGGCGTGTTAGTCCTACATTCCATGTGTTTTGAATAAACAAGTGAAAACTTTATGACCAACCTCAAACTTCAAACTCAACACAACTCTTCTCTCTTCCTCTCTGTCTGTCTTCCTTTTTTTACATTTTCTTCCATGAAATTTCATGACGAAGACGAAGAAAAGGAAGCTTTAAAGCTTTGATGGTTGGTTCGAGGAGAAGTTGTTGAAATAAAATGTGAAGAGGAAGAAGAGAGAGATAGAAGAGGAAAGGATTCAATAAATATCTTATTCAGTATTACTACTCCGGTAACTTGCATAATGCTTTATAGTGGCCTAGGATATGTATGGCAATGGCGATGGAATAGTGGGATTGATGATGACGATGATGATAGTGATGATGCTGATGTGATAGTAGCCTCCCACTATAAACTTCTTACATTCTCCATCTTCTTCGTTTTATTCAACTACTACATACTACTACTTATCCTTTTTTACAACCTTTTCGTTTCTTCTTTAAAACGAAGAAGAAGAATAACACATTCGAGACGATAAAAAAGTTTCCTTTTTAAAAACTTCTTAAAGTTGAAGTGAAGCGACCAGACTAGCAATTTAAAAACAGACAAGAAGAAAATTTGCTGCTTGAGCTTCATCTGCTTTCTTGTTTTTTTTTATTTCCTCTTTCGTTACTGCGCTGCTGTTTCTCTATTTCCATTTGACACTCTATATGGCCGTTCTAGTAATACTAATGCCCCTTCAAAATTTCATCGTCGGAAATGTAGAAGTAAGCTTATGTAAATGTTTTAAATGAAGGAACGGCAATGGCAGAGAGTTTTGAAGCTGAAGTTGAAGCTGAAGCAGCAACACCAGAGTACGAGAAGAGAGAAGAAAAAACGGATAGAGAAAAGAAGAAGAGCATAATAATATAAGAGCTGAGCAAAATACAGTGTAGTAGTAGTCGTATTCATTCTTTTCCATTTGTTATCTAAAGACGTGCTCTGCTTTTCAAATCATCAAGACCATTTTTTACAATACAACAATAACAGTGAGAGAAAGAGAGAGAGAGAGAGAGAAAAGGGAACAACGTGAGATCCACTTTGGAATGGAAAACAGCAGTAGCGGAGGCAGCGGCACTTTCAGTTCCAGTTCCAGCAGGCTGCTTCTGGTTAACTATAATATATATTTGTATGGCGGCGGCGGCGGCGGTAGAGCGGATTATTATTATTATTATTATTTGGATGACTGTGAAAGAAAGGAAAAGGCACACTCATTATTACAGTTCCTCCTACTCCTCCAACTCCAACCTACTACTCCAAACTCCAAATGAAATGCAATGCCATGCAATGCAGTGTGTCTCTTGTGATAGCGTTTCCTCATAAATACTTACATATCTATTATTAAAAAGTGGCACTACAAATAATGCTTGGCGAGAAGAGAGAAAGTGTGTGTAAGAGAGAGAGAGAGAAAGAGAAAAAGAGATGTGCTTTGTTGCCTGTTCACATCCCATATACCATCCCATCTCATCATCATCATCATTCTAGCATAATATAATATAATATCCCTTTTCCCTACTAACTTACTTACTCACTTACTCACACACAATACAATTCACTCATTGCGATACTACAAACTCGTTTGCTAAAATAAGTTTTCTTCCATAATAAATTAAAATAATTTTAGTTTGCTTGGTGGTGATGGGACAGTCTCTGTCAGCAAATGGTACACGATCATACTAGTCACACAGCATCACAAGAACAGCCAGAGACAGAGAGAAAGCCTAAGCTGAATCTTTTTAAAAGAGGAAAAGGGAGTAGCCTTAGAGCTCACATCAGAAGCTTAGAACTTAGCAGCTCGAATACCAGCACAGCAGCAGCAAAGCAGAGTAGCATCATCCGTCCCAGTCTTCTTTTCTGTCTTTTTCTCTCTGGATTTCTCATTGCGAAAATGTTTCATAAAAGAACCCTGCCATGTTTATTGGATTATTTTGTTTGCAGGAATGTGCTGGTGGTAAAAAAAATAATATGAAGACGCGCGTAGTACAGTAGACATGAGAGAAAACAGATAGTTAGTCTAATGAGACACCACTCAACAAGATTATTTAGAGCTGCTGCTACTGCTGTTGATGGTGATAGGATGCAACCAACTAGCTTTCATATTATCATCATCAAAAACAATAACATCATCATCAGCAGCAGTAGCAGTCACATCTCATTTTGCTTTCATCTCAACTGTTAATAAAAAGAATAATCAATCCAATCCAGAAAGCTATCTATATGACTGTTTCATTTTTCATTTATACATGGATGTTAAAATAAGCTATTGTGGTGACGTGTATGTTGATGATTATATTTCTTTGTAAGTTAGCCTTAGGGAGAGTTAGCAGAAGAAGGTTTTTGTTTGGATTTTCTCGCGCTTTGTCTTCTGCGTCTTTTCTTCTTTTTTGTTCTTCTTATTTTTCTTCTTGTGGTTATGTATATGTGGGTGATACATTGGGTGAAGAAATAGAGTGAGAAAAAAAGTATTTTGACCTTTCGAAGAGAAAAGACTGAAAAGAAAGAAAGAAAGAAGGATGCATCTACTATTATATTAAATAAATAGGAGTAGTGGCTAAATCGCAGTCGTAATGGTAATGGTAGTAGTAAGTAGCAATAAGAAAAGGAGAAATGAGAACAAGGAGGATGCGATGCGATGTTGATCATGATGATGATGATCATGCAGGCAGGCGGCCGTTCGAACCTTGCCCTTAAAGAAGACTAAATGGAGGGTATCTGGTTGAAATAAAGAGAAAAAATAAAGGAGATGAAGAAGAGAAAAATAAGAATGAAAGGAAAAGACGGAGACAACAACAACGACGAAGAGAAAGGAAGAAGAGGAAAAACAGTAGAAAGCAGCAGCAGCAGCATCAGAAGCAGTAGAAAAAGGAGTGTATATGGCGATGCTGGTGGTGGTGGCGGATTGGACACTAAAGCGTTTATAAGGTCATCTGTATGCCGCACTTGGAGGGGAAAGATAGTAAGAAAGAAAAGAAAGAAAAAAATGTTTACGTCAGAGTCTCCGGCTGAAGCTAGAGAGAAAAAGAGATGAGAAAAAGAGCAAAAGAAAGAGGCTGTTGTTGCTCCGTGTGTATGTCTGTGTATTGCAAGGAATTACAATTTTTTATGCAACTACACATCAGGATAATAACAACAAAAACAATTCAACCATATACACAACTGTAAATGAATGCTGCTACTGCTGCTGATGCTGTAGTTTAGTCTTATTTTTTTACTAGGTAACATTTTTTACGAATTGCCCATTTTTTGCAAAAATAAAGAAAAGAGAAAAGGAAGAAAGAAGATACACATATATGAACAAATATAAATTATATAGTGTAATATATGGGATAATAGAAAACGTGAAGGCATAACCCCATGAAGTAGTAAAAAGTCGTAGTAGTTGTGAGCTTAATTGCACTATATTGCAATAAAACGAAATCCTCCCATTCATCACCCAAAATCTTCAGCGGCAGCAGCAGCAGCAGCTAAAAATATAATTTTGAAATTGACTGCTATAAAGAATGGGAAGGGAAATTAGAAAAGCTGGAAAGCAAGAATACAGAATAGACGAAAATAAGATTCTCACATCAGGGAAAAACAAGAACAAAATGAACAGGTTTTTTTTGCTCAGCAAATTTCCACTACAACACACAGCGAGACAGAGAGAAAGAGAGAGAGATGGGCATATTAAAAAAAGGAAATGCTTCTTGAGAAGGCTTCATGTCCCTTTGACGCGTTTCGTGTGTAGATTTTTTATTTTTTTGTTAACAAAAAACATAGTTCCTTCTATATAGCTGATGCTGCTGCTGTTGGTGCTGCGCCTGTCTCTATACTTACGTTTTTCTTTCTTTCTCTCTCTTTCTTTTTCTTACTTTATTTTACTATTTTTCACGACGTCGAAGAAATAAGATAAAGCGACAGACATATTATTATTATTATTATTATTAAAGTGGAATGGAGAACGTGTGAGGAGAAGAGTGAGAGGGAGCTAAAAAAAAGGAGCTAAGTATTTATGTACATTAGTGGGAGTAAACAACTCATCACTTTCCTTCTTTCGTCTTATTCTTTTTTTCTATCTTTTTATTTTTCTTACTACATGCATGATGTTGCATATGCATTTAACTTACTTTACTTCGTTTGGCATTGCAAACAGAATTTTTTACGAGTTTCTAAAATATAAAAAAAACAAATTCTCTATAAGTTGCCGTTGTAGTGAAGATAAAGACGAAGATGATGCAATAATAAAACATTTTGTCTTTAAAATAATTTGTAATAGAGATGAGAAGAATGAGTTTGTTTATTAAAAGATCTATGTTCTTTGTGCTACTGCTGTCGTTCTTCTTGTTGCTCTTCTTTTTCGAAATAAGATTGATTTTTATCTTCAATTTGTATCTTAATCTTGAAGTGTGGTAAAGTGGGCTTGACGTCTGTATCTATTTTGGCTTATGGTATTAAAATTTGTAACATGATGATGAATTCTTAGAACGATAATGATAAAAATGTGTAGCGGTGGTGGCAGTAGTGTCAGTGGAGAATAATTTCATTGCTCCTCTACGATAAAAAATAAGCCGTAGCTCATTTAAATGCATAGATAAATACAATACAACCTTACGAAACCTATTATGAAATGATGATGATGATGATTATGATGAAGGAAAAATAATCCTGACAAAAAAAACTTTTTGCGTAAAAAGATATGTTTCTCTGGGAAAAGTTGGATGAGTTAGATAATATAAACAATAAAAAGAGGAACTAGAAGCATCGTTTCGCATCGGTAAAATAGCTTTAATGTTGAGCATAACTTATTTTGCATGTAGCCTATTTTTGAACAGAATTGACTTAAACGAATCTCTTTCTCCACTCAATGCTGATTTACCAAGCAACACGAAATAGTGCAAAAGTACAAGTAACGATTTTGTTTCTGTGTTTGTAAAGTTATTCTGTACTTTACCTACGCCAAAATCCTTCTTTATATCTCGGGCGCTTTAGTGTCTTTAGGTACATCGAATTGAATCAAATGAAACGGAAAGTTAACAGGAAGTAGTAGCATGGAAGTCCGATTTGGAAAAGGATAATATTATTTTGTTTCGTAATAATATATAAATACGCTATAAACAAACTAAGGCAAGACAATAATGAAATGTTGAATGATTTTTTACGTAGGTAGTTGTATAACGAGAATGGGGATGCTATGAAAGGAGGACAAAACGCGGTTAATATTCAGCGTTATTCTCCTTTTAATACAAAATAAATAAAAAAAAGTTTTGTTCTTCTTACCTGACAAGTAGGAACCGGCGAGTTGCTTCCAGCTTCCGGATGGGTCGAATAACCCAGAGCGTGAATGACCACAGTGTTGTTGGTCCCATTCCCTAAATATTCGTAGTCATCCACGAGGAGACTCGAATTCTGCTGCTCATTCCCCGAAAACTGCAGCATGTTCATTTCATTGCTTGCTGAGATTTGATTTAAGTCTAAACCATTCAGATCTGCTGAACCATCACCCTCCATTATTTTTTCGTAGGATGTGGTTGAAGCTCAGAATCTTTTCTCTCTCTCTCTCTCAATCTCAATCTCAATTGATTTTTCTTCTCCTTCTGCTTCACACAAACATTCTCCTCACTTCACTTTTCGGCTCCTTTTTGTCCAAGAAGTTTTTGTGCAGTGTTAACGCAAGAAACCTACAGAAAATAGGTTTTTATTATTACTATAGAGCACTTACGATATGTAATCTTTATAAATATTGTTGAGTAATTTAATCTTTCAACAACCAAGAAGAGCAGCACAACAACACCACATCATCCATAGTATACTGAAAGAAGGTAGTTTAAGTTTAAGTAGTAGTATTTGTAATAGTATAGCCGTTGTTTTTGTCAATCAACCTCTTATCAAAAAGTTTTCTTCTACGTCTCTTAAATAAAGCAAGAAAGATATAATTTAGCTTAAAGTCTTTACAGTATAATGTTGACGTAATATAATCTTGTATTGTTGTTTAAATACTTTTTGTTATTCTTCTTCAATCTCTCTCTCTTCAACCACCACCAACCACTGCACATTCTTCATCCATATTGAAATTTTCAAACTTGAAAGAAACATTCGTTGTACTGCGTTAGATACTCTCTGAAAGTCTATTCACTTACTATAATTTTAAATGGTTTGATTATTATTATTTATTTATTCTTAAACATCAATCTAAGCTTCCAATCCAATTAGCTTAATCTTATATATTTATATTGCTTTAGCAATTCGGACACACAATGTTTTAAACAAAAAGTTCGTTTTAGTAACTTAAGTAAACTATGTAGACACAAACACAAAGAGAGCGAGATAAGGAGAATCTTTGTAAAAGAACTTTTTCTTATATTGCCGTCGAAGCGCAGCAAGCAAAAAACATCAACAAGGAGAACACAAGCTGCTCTATTTTTTTGCTGCTGCAGCAGCTCCTTTCCTTCTTTCGCAAAGAAGAGCTTCTTCTGCCTCTTCTTCCAAATTTAATAAAATTGGTCAAAGAATTTTATTAGTCAAGTCAAGTGGAAAGAAGAAAAGTGGAGAAAGGGTTGTTTTTTTTCAACTTGGAAAACGTCGATGATCATAAAAAATAGAATGTATACGTACGTACCAATGTAAGTATGTATCTTTATGTGTATAACAACTCCTTCGCTGATTCTTCCTTTATTCTATTTGTACGCGCTCCAGTATTTTATATATATCTATAAATTGAGTGAAACATATTATCAGCATCAAAAAAAAAAGAAGAATATGAAAGGTTATAATTACTCAGCCATTTTGTTCTTTGTATAAGTGCTATAGTAAGCAAGAAAGTTTTTCCTCTTTATAGCGATAAGTTTTTTGTTAGAAGTAGGAACTGCAAATTATTATTACTACTACGTATTAGAGTCTTCTCTATCTTTTCGCTTTTGCCTTTACCTTTTCTTCTCCTGCTGACTTTTTTGTCAAGCGCATCCATCAGACGGGTTTCTTTGTGACAGGTCTGTTCGCTCGCTCGTTTGGCTGTAGACAAAGAAGACGAAGGAGGAAAGTGTACATATCTATAATACGGATCACTGCATTTTTTGTTATTGCAATAACAACATTTATTTTTTGTTTGTTTGTTTGTTCTTTTAAATGGAGAGTTGGGATTAAGTTAAACCAGAAATTTTTGATGCTGTTGTTGTTGTTGTTGTTGATGATGCTGATGATGACTTAAAAAACAAACTTGTTAATGCGTGACAACATCAACACTAGCAGCGTTTGCAGCAACAGCGGCGGCAGTGATTTGAAAATACTTACAAGAGAGTAGGAATGGAAATAGTAGAGCAGGAGGAGCGTCATCAGCAGCTTCCTTTCTTTGCCGTTATTTTGTTGTTCATGTTAAAAGTTTATTTTTATATTTTTTTCGTATTATATTTTTCTCTCTCTGTTGGACTACTGGAACAAGCTATTGCTTTTCTTTTCCTGCCAAGGTTAAGAGAAAAACGGCTGACTTGACTGTGTGACTGTGACTATGAGATGATGTTGCTGTGAAATGAAAGTGTTACGTACGGAGCAGTATTTTTTTCCTGAACTTTGTTTTTAGTGAGTGAGTGAGTCTCACTTTGTTTCTCTTCGTTTCTTTTCTGTTTTGTCTTTCTCTTTTTCTCGTAAAAAGAAAGCTAAGTAAGTAAGTAATGATTATGGAAGGAGAAAAAATACTGAAATAATTTAGTTTTCTTCTGCTTCTTCTTCACACTTTCCTTCACTGACTGCCTGACTTGACTGCTGCTGTTGTTGTCGTTGTCCAAGTGGAAAGGAAGAATAAGGGTAATTGTCGCAATGGTCGTGGGTGACTTGGAGTTGACACAGCAGCAATGCAAGTAGCTGGAGCAAAGTCGGAAAAAGAGAAAGGGAGAGTGGCTCTGGCTCTAATAGTTATTTATGTTACTGTATATTCGTATACGTACGTAACGTAACAAGTTTCACTCTAGAAAGAGAAAAAAATGGTGAAGTGAAGTCCGCGACTTATTTTCTTCTCTCCGTCTTCGTATTCTTCACTGTACCACTGTCGTACCGCAATCAACAACACTTCCAGTCAAAAAAAATGTAGAAGGGCAAACGGAGAAAGACTTTTTGCAAGAGTGAGAGTATTTTTATTTTTATTATGTTGCTGTTGATGATGATCACACTTTCTACTCATTCTCCTTCTTATTCTTATTCTTACATTCCTTCTCCTATTTTTCGTCATGAGATCATGCTACTGAATTGCATGCTATGAAGTCACATTTTCAATTGTGTAGATATTAAACAATTTCGTTTGCTGTTGATGATGATTCTCTGATGAAGATGTTTAAGGCTGCGCTGCTGTTTTTGTTTTTGTTGGTGACAAGTATGTTGTATGTTGCTGTGTTGTTGTTGTTGTTGTTATTACTTTGGAGGGGTTTTTTAGTTAATACTTGACTGAAGAGGGAGAAGTTTGTTGCTGGAAGCGGGATACAAGAGAATGAAACATTCACCAAGAATAGAATAGCCACTACCGCCACAAGTTCTGCTTTGCTCTTTTTTTCGCGGAAAGTTCTACTTATTTATTTTTTCACAGCTAATAGCTCGCTTACGTTACTCTGTCTGTGATCCAGATGCTGCTGCCGCGATAATAATTCGAATACTACGACGAGGACGACGACGACGACGACAGTGAAATTGGAAGTAAGTAAGTGAACTCTCCTTTTGCTTTCTCTCTCGCTTTTGAAGTTGATGATGATAATGATGAAGGGAACGGCTATGAGAATGTTGATGTTGATGGCGATGATAACTTATACTAATGCTCCTGTAGGAAGAAAGAAGTGACCATGATGCCATGCGGCAACTCAAACTCCAACAGAAACATTCTTTTTCTTCTTCTTACTTGTTATCGAGAACAATCCCATTTTTCAGAAAGAAAGAGAGATGGAGAGGAACAATTCTTTCTTCTATAATATATGTCTGGTAGTACCTTACTATTTACTACACTGTATTAAATAAGACAAAGAAGAACAAGTACTACCAAAATAAATATATTTTATTATTACTACTATTATATTATACGGGCACATACCGGGATGGAAGTTTTTTTTAATAACAACACTTTTATTTCTCTACACTTATTTTGCTGCTACTATACTGATATCAGAGAATATAGAAGATATCTTTGGTAATAATGTAGTGCGGCGGACTCGCGGCAGAAGATTGAGTGAAAGGGAGAGAGCGATATACATACATAAAGATACTATAAAGAGAGAGAGAGAAGGTACTCAATGATTATTACAATGGTGGTTGTATGGTACAGTAGTGTTGCTTCGTCAAATGAGAAAAAGACGACGACGACGTTACGTTATGTTACAGCGACGGACGAGACCTTCTAAAAAAGTAGTAGAAGTCTTCTTCGACGAAGCAAAAGAAAAAAGATTTTTCTTCGTCTTTCTGTTATTGCAAATTGTAAAATACGGCGGCGGAGTTTTTATTCTTCTTCTTCTTCTGCTTTTTCTGTTGTCTGTAGTAGGAAAGGAAAAAGATACGAAGAGGACGATGTTGAAGAAGAAGATGGTGATGGTGATGAAAGCAACGATGAGAGTGAAAGAGAGATGAAGGAAAAAAGTTTTCGAAGAGAAAAAGTATGCAAGAGAGAGAAAGAAAGAAAATATAGTGAATAGAAAAAAGAGAGGGAAGAAGTATTTTTGTGAGTAATTCTTAGCAAACAACTGCTACTGCTGACAATATATTATTATGGGAGAACGATAGACGAGTACGCTGATGCTATTATTTGACTAAAAGAGGCGTGTGTATCTCATTCACTGGAGTCTATCACTAAAACTGTTAATGCAATTTTTTTTCTTCTGTTTTCTTCTTACTTATTGCCGCTGCTGCTGCTCTATCTGTGCGGTAGTGACGTAGTCGTCCTCCCTCCTGTGTGTCCTTTTATTCTTATTAGCTTTTACTACTTTTTCTTAGAATAAATGAAGATCGTTGCAGCAGTAGTCGTTGTAGTAGTAATAGTAGTAGTAGTAGTAGAGAGAGAGAGAAATAGAGATCTAGTGATGAAGATTGTGAGCTCGAGAAAGAAAAAAAAGAAAAGTTCTGTCTTTGTCACGTTGCTGGTGATACTGGTGTTGTTGTTGATGATGATGATGCTTTTGCTGTTTGTTGGTAATATTATGTAGTATTTTATGAAGAAAAAGAAGAAGCAATTGATGGGATGACGATGGTGGTGGTGGTGATGCTGTAGTAGAACAACTTTTACTTTTACTTGAAGTATTTCTTTGTCACCGACAACAGCAGCACGAAAATAAAAGAATAAAGGTGAAAAGTGCCACAAACAATGGGATTGTTGTAGTACACAGAAAGTGAAGTATTTGCAACAGCAGCAGAAGTAAGAAACGTCATAAAAAAGAGCTCATAAAGAGAGAAAGAAGTTGTGGAGGAGGATAAGTAGATAATATTAGATATATTAAAACTTAATAATATAATATATATTCGTATAAGTCTACAAGCCTGTAGTTTTCATATTGCACAGCCAAAGCAGCCAGGAGACACCAAACTGTATATTATTATCATTGTAAGCATCATCATCACAAAAAGTAGTTTTTTCTCTCTCTCACTCTTAAATATAAAAGAGAGAGAAAGGATGGAGATTCGAAGAAAAAGTTGTTTTTAGTATATCAAAAGAAGGGGAAAAATAGAGTTGAAAAACTAAGAGCAAAGAAACTATCTTCTTCCGCGTTCATAGTAGAATAGAACATCCTCCATCCTTTTTACAATATTTCTCGACTTCGACTTCCACTTTTCTTTCTTCTTTCCCTTCTCTTTTAAGAAGCAAAAAACTTTTTTTCAAGTAGATTCGTTTGTTCGTGTTCAGAGATAGATTTTTTTCAAATGGGTAGAAAAGTAGTAACAAAACTAGTACCCAAGTAGGTATGATGAGTAGCCTACTTATTAATTATCCTTCTTTTTTATTTTATCTCGCACTCTTTATTATATTACATCAAGTGAAAAATCTTCTTTTTGTCAATTTCCCTTGATTTTTTATTTTTAAGAAGTAGCAGCATCATTTGCCTTTTGCAGCAACAAATTGTTGTTGAAGGAAGAATTAGTTTTGCTTCTGGTTTTCGTTTGCTTTTGTTTATTTATTTGATTATTTTTTACTTCTTCACTTTTGTACACACCGACGACAATAACACAGTAGGAAAAATGTTTTTTATAATAAAAAAAGAATCAAATGCGATAATGAATCAAGTTTTTTCGTTGTTGTCTTTAGTTTGGGTTTTCTTTTGCAGTTCAAAAGTTATTATTATCCGATTCTTCTTGCTGTTGTCACTGTTTTTCTCCTCCGTTAGGCGAAAACAAGTTTTCATTCTGAAATAAAAAATAATATTTTTGTTATTATGTTTTTTTATTTTATTTTTTTATTTACAAAAATTGTGCACCGACGAAACAAACAAGCAAAATTAACGATTTGCTGCTCTTCAAAAGCAAAAAAGGTCTTTCAAACAAAAAATTCTAGAGATAGAGTCAACAACTGCTGTATTTCAACAGCGGTTTTAGAATTCAATAAGTAAAACACTAGAGGCAGTGTATTTTACTTGCCGCATCAGGTTACGCGTTAACTGATATTATTAATAGACAAAAATAAACAAGCAAAATAGAAATATTTCGAGTTAGTAGTTGAAGTATTTCTACGCACAGCTAAATCAAGAAAAATGTGTTTTCAATTTGTTGCACAAATTGTGTTTTCTGCAAAAGCAACATCGTTGTGGTGGGAAATGAATGTATAAAAATCACCTTGTCACTTCTTTTTTTCTGCTTAACTTCAATATTCATCGAAAAAGACAGAAAAGAGAATGAATTAATGATGCCCACCATCATCAACTGCAGACCGGTTGGTACTGCAAACAATACCATTATATGTACCAATAGCAGCAGCAGTAACAAAGACTATTTATACATAAGTTACATATTTTATAACTAAAAAGTATGAGTGAGTAAACTGCAACTATACTAGCATTATTATTACGTTTATAGCTTATTCCGTTATGCTTATTAGTATGAGGTAGATAGATAAGACAATACAAATATTATTATACTAACATGAGAAAAAAAGTAAAATGCTTTTTAATATTTTATGCCGCTGCTGCTGCAGTGAGAAACTGTATCGAAAAAAATAGCAATGTTAAAGCATTTCGGTTAAATTTTATACAGCGGATAAGTAGTAAAAGTTTGGTTCGTCGTAATCGTAACTTTCTCGTATATCATATTTTCTCGTTGCATTCTTCTTACTTTTTATTTTGGTTTTGCATGAGTAATCACATTATTATTTGAAACATGGTAAGAAAAAGAAAAGGAGGAAGGGAACGAAACTAAGAGGAAGCAGAAATAAAAAAGTAGTAGTAGTAGTAGAAGAAGAAAAAGAAGTTGGTGAGCTCAAAGTTACTTACCTAGTAGTATAAGCTCACATAAAAAAATACAAGCATGACAACAGATATTTCAAAATGAACATCAGAGTAGGGCATGTTAGCAAAGCAGAGCAGAGCAATATACATTTAAACCATATATAAAGTAAAGTTATTATTTTATTCTTGCATTGTGTCTTCCTTCCGTGTAAAAATGTGTAAAACAAAACAAAAAAGTTTTTTTTGTTTTTGTTTCGTTGCTGCTTCTGCTTCCGCTGTTGTGTTGTGCTCTGTTATGCTTTGTTTCAATACATTTGCTTTCCCCTTTCTTTCAACTTTCTGTCTCTCCCGGTCTTTTACTTTCACTCTTTCACTCATTTTTTCTACTTGGCTCAGATATTATACAGAAGAAAATAGTTTTTATATCTATCACATGTATGACTATGTTGATATTGATGGTGCATGTTGAACCTTCTTTAAACTGTTGTGGATAGCACTAATATTATTATTATTACTATTACTATTATGATTATTATTATATTTTATGTGGTTTTCCTGCTTCCATTTTCTTGTTTTCAACAAAGAAGGAAATAAAGGGTAGAAGAAGAAGAAGAGAAAGCGATAGGATCATGCATGCATGGCTCATACTTTTCATCGTTCCTTGTTTTTAGCAATATTTATTTACGATTATGCATAAGTGGTAGTGGTGGTTGTGTTTCGTGTTATTCACCTGTAAACTAATTGCACAGGTTTTCCCTCTACTACTGTATACTTTTTAAACGCTATCTGTGTGTGTGTGTGTATGTTTCTCTTCGTTTCTCCTTATAAACATAATTTAGGCATCCATGCATGCATGACAAACTGGTATCCTTTTAAACCATTAACGAAAACCTTTTTGGGCAATATTAATATTTTGATGATGAGGATGATGATAGAAAACCTTGTAAGTGAACGAAACGTAAACTTCACATATTATGCTAACGACTTGAACATGTAGGTTATAACGTTATATGACTAAACAGGGCAATGTAATGTGTTTAATTAAACGTCGTGAATGAAGCCTTTTCTTTTGTTTTATAATAGTAAATGCACGTGTCATGTCATTTATACGTCAAGCATAATATTATAAATGGGAACGTCCTTTAAAAATTGTAAGAAATTTATGTACAAATGCTTATAAATCATTAAAACGAAACCGTATTTCCATACGCATGAGTAAATTTAGTTAACATCATCTTTACATTAAGTACGTCAATTATTCAACTGCTACTGCTGTTCTTCTGCATCAACTGAATATTTTCTTCCGTACTACAGTATTGTAATAAGTAACCTTTAAAATAACCTTCAACCTACTTTCCCTGAAATAAAGGAGAACAATTGAACTGAACTTGAAAGTTATTTCTAAACTAAGCACCTAAAAACTATGAACTTCTTTTTCTACTTTTTGAGTAGAAAAGTAAACACTTCTTCTCTAGTACTTGTTCTTTTCCGAACTTAAACTTTAAAAAAAGTTGTCGTGCTGATTGTGATGCGATGAAAAATGGAAAAGTGAATGACAAGAAGGACATACGTCACGTCATCCTTATAATATTCTACTTATTTACAAATTTACTTTTTGAAAAAGGAAATAAGGAAAGATCGAATTTTATTTTAGAAGTATCATCAAGTTAAACAAACAGAAAGAGAGAGAGAGAGAGAGAGAGAATAAATGAACTTTTCTTTGTACAAGAGTTGTTGGTTGTTTTACTGTTGTTGATTCTTCAGAGTTAATTTTTTGTATCCCCGAAATGAGTACTAAAATAAATTCGCTGCTGCTAACATAAAAACATTATTTAAGTAAATGTTCTCTAATAAATAGATTCTAACGTAGATAGCAAACAACAATAATAAATTATGTTATTGGATTTATATGGTTAGTAAAAAACAGAAAGAATAGAAAAAAAATAAAAGAAAGAAAATAATGTGCACATTTATCGGACAATTAAGCGATTTATTCTTTTCCTTATACATTCCTTTTTTCTCTTCTTCCTTTCTTTTAGAAAAGAAGCTTTATTTCAATATCAACAGCAGCAAATCCATTGTTATTATTACTATTCATGAATGAATAATTCATCATCTCTCTTAAGCTTTTTCGGTATAACCTTATAACTTATAATAATACAGAAATCAACCATGTCAAAAAGCTTAACCATGTAATTGCTTTTAGCCCACCACAAGCAGCAGTAGCAGCAGCGGTATACCTAAATGACATAAAAGGAAGAAGAAGAAGCTTTTTTTATTAATCTGTCTGCTGCTCGACTTACTTATCTTGTCCAAATTTTTTTATTCGTAAGAAAGCAGAGGGAAATGAATGGAACATCAACCTGAACTCTTTTGCTAGTAGCTATATGGATCAGTAGAAGTAGTAAGTTTCTCTATCGTCGTTTTGGCGTAATATCTTACTAAAAAGTGTTTCTAGTTTCATTCTTTATAATACGAATACGAATTATGTACATATTTCTAGATTTGTGCATAGATATAAAAAACGGAAAGTAATTCTCTACGTCAACGATGGTTGGTTACATACCATTCACTGCTATTTTAGTCTAATGAGAATTATGCATCAACGGCAGCAGCAGCAGCAGCAGCAACAGCCGTAGTTGTAGCAGGGAAAGGACAATGTAATTAGAGAAATGACATGTACTACCTAATGACAGGTTTTTGTCTATTCGTAGAAGAAGATATCTACGTACGAACAGTTTTTTCTGCTGGTTCGGTTGGTTGGTGTGACCGATCCCCAAAATGAAACTAAAACAAAACGCTACCAGACCAGAGCAGAAGAGCCAACGCAATGCAATGCAATGAAACGCAAGACAGAACAAACGCAACACAAAAAAACCTATAAAAAGCGTTTTGCATTACCGTGTAGCTATTATGTAAGTTATATTGTAATGTGTAGCTTTTGGCTGTATATTAATATGATGATGATGATGATGACGACTATAATAATATCTCTCTTTCCCACAATATTCGTTGGACAGTCGTTTCCGTTACACAGAAAAAAATTACTGAAAAAAAACCTACCATTCCATTTAATTATATACAGACATGCGGAAAAATTATTTAAAAGACAGGACGACGACGACGACGTACATTTTTGTTTTATGTTGCTGTTCCTGCTGCTGATGGATTTTAGTAATTACTGACCTCTTTCCTCCTTGTACACGCTCATGCAATATAAAATATAATATAATTTTTTATTGATAATTCGAATTCGACGTTACGAATACTTACTTGATACACAGAAAAGATAAAACATTAAAGAGAGAGAGAGAATAAGAGAAGGTTAAAGCCAGTAAATTATAAGCAGGTTCTCTTTCATTATATAGCTCTTTTATTAGACTCGAAGAGTCTTGTAGCGTCGTCGTCGAATTTTCGTCATTGTACTGGGAAAAAATATCAAAATGAAAATGGTTAACGCTAGCTCCGCTAGCTCCGCTAGCTTCCGGTTTTTGCTAAGCCCGACTACGATCATGTTAAATTTTTGTCATACCGCCAATGTTAAGTTTACTTCCGGTTTTTGCTACAATCAGCATACTCCGCTCGGAACACATTCTGTTACATTCTGCTGCCTCCGCTCTAAGTATAAGTTAGCCCCTTTGTTTCTGTTGATAAGAGGATCAGCTGATGCTATTGCAATAGTGACAATTCGTCGATGCCGCTCGCAATACAAGCTACCATTACATTCTGCTGCCTCCGCTCTAAGTATAAGTTAGCCCCTTTGTTTCTGTTGATGGGAGGATCAGCTGATGCTACTTACCTGAAATATAGCCAATCAAACCGGAAGCTTCTGCTAGCTTTGTCCAAACCAAATCATTCTCAAACGAAGGAAAATGTATTTAGGTAAGTATATTTAGCATAGGTATATAGACGCTCTTCTTGGTAAGCCATGCATGTACAACCAAACAAAACCTTCCTCTTGCAATACAAATGACTTGCGACTTTTCGTGTTTTTAGATCAATACTGATCTATGAAGAATGGAGATGGAGAAAAGGCGGCATCGTTATTTCAAAACTTATAACTGTA
>JAHZNJ010003238.1:0-13139 GCA_027744475.1 Lepidocyrtus cf. sotoi NNG-2020 | reverse complement strand
ATAGATATGGATGGGTATAATATGAGAAAAATCTATTGGTTTGCTTTAATATTATTGTACTTCCAGATATTAAATTGCTCGTTTGCTCCTCATATTATATATCTCATTGAACTTAGGAAGGAATAGTACGCGATACACAAGTGTTATTTTGCTCCAGTCCAGTTAATAAAAAACAATTTTTAAAGCGTCATTCGTAGGGGAATACGAGAAAAAACATCTTCGTAGGCATTGCCGGATAATCCTATAGAATTTATCAAGTTTTCATCACATTTAGTATAGCTTTTACTTATTAATTGGTGCCAGGCTCTTGTTGGTGGGCTCCAAAATGACACAAAGAACTACTTTCATGTACGTGTAAAGGATATTTAAAGCATGCATTGCTTTAATATGAGCTTTAATGTTTTTCTTGGCATGACTTGCTGCTATTGTTATATGAATATTTTAAGTAGGCATTCAAACAGGTTCAAAGGACAGAAAGAAAGAGAGAGGGAAGCATAGCAAATCGCGAACAACGGATCCTTCCGTTTCCTCCTCCGACTTCATGGTAAGAAATCCCTCATGACATTATTACATGGAATGAGGAGAGATTCTTTTCTTACTGTGAAAATTAAGGCTGCAGTTGCAGTTGGTGTGTATAATATGATGATGATATGTTGATATGTTATTATTCTTTTCGTTCGAAAGTTTCATTTGGATAGTTTCACCACATTATTGTAGTTTTTCCTCCCCCTAACTCCTTGTTTGCATGGTGGCTATTTATTCGACTTTCCGACCAAATCCAACTCCAAGTTCAACTGGTACATACATATTACTTGCTCATTTCTGCAACTCATTTTCGTAGTATGAGTAATGAGTAACCTACATTCACATAATATTAAATTATGTTCATTCATTGCTACTACATATTACCAAATGCATGGCCTTTTTGTTATAACAGAAGAGTCCTTTGCCCTTGTCATGATTTGAAGGGCAGTTGGGCACACGCTTATTTTGAATCCAGGTGCACTGGTGCAAAGCAGAGCAAAGTACAAAGTGTATTATTTTCTTGTAATATTCCATTGCCCATTCTTTGTTAGGGATGTTAGAGATCCAACCAAATAAATATAAGAAAGAGATGATATGATAAAACGAAATAAAACGGTGAAAGGGCTCGGCTCCTTCTTTCTACCTTCTTTTAAAGTACAAAGAGATGAAAGAAGCGGCTATTTCTTTCCAAGAAAAGTCACCGAATTATTTTTTCTTGTAAAATCAGTCTCAGTCTCAAAGAACGATGCGAATGCGATGCGATGCTGTGATGTACATTCACAAATTCCTCTGACATGTACGTAAGTAGTAAGCAACTGCCTTTTGCGCTTACCTCTCTTTTCACGAGACCCGTCGTAAAGTAAAGCTCTTTGTTCATCTTTGATTTTGATACTACAGAGACTCTTCATATTATTCCAGCCCGATGACCTTGGCCTGCCTTTTTTGCTTTCTACAAATAATTTCTCAAGAAAATATAGGACAACACGAAAAGAATTTTCATAGATCTTAATAGAGTAAGCAAGCACATAAGCAGAGAGTTACGCAATATTTGTGTGTGTACAATTGTTTAACACGAGGTATGAAGGTGTGAGGAAGTCTTTTTGTTTTGCTTGTTCTATGATTGACAATTTAATGATTGCTTTCTTGTAAAACACATTTGGCGGCTTTCCTGAGCGTTGTTGTACATTGTATGATTATAAGTATTCTCTGGTAGGTTAATGAACACGAATTGCCTTACTTACAAGCATACAACATGCAAAATTCTAGAGTTTATACATTTGTACCAATATGTATTACATCTTACATCATCATTTTCTCATCGCTCATTTAACTTCAACACATTTCAAATGAAACGACTTCTTCCAGCCATATCGCATAAACTATAAATGATTGTTTTGATGCAAGAAAGTTTGGGCATCTCAAGTTATTTCGTTTCATTAAATGGGGACGGCGACAAGGTTCCGTTGATAATAGCGTTAAATTGTGGTTGTAAGTTGTGAGACAACGCCTTCATATTAGAGCTTCTGATTCGTTCTCTCTTTATCTCAATTAAACTTCACCCAAGAATTTTATTTTATCAATAACATGTTTTGCAATTACTTAATCTCACTATCAGATTGATTTCTGGCAATAAGATTAACTTAACAAGGTTTCTGAAGTTATATAGTTTTGCATATTACATATTTAATTCATCATGATAAGATTTTAAAATGCTGCATTGGAAGAAACACACTGCTTCTGCTTTGCTGATGTGGCATAAATTGCGTAACGCTGCATTTAATCTTCATATTGACGTGTGCGGAGGAAGAAACTAATTTTACTCGCATAAACTGGTTTATTAAATAAAATGAAAAAACAAACTTTCGATAAGAACAACATCCCGTAAATTAATCCAATTAATATTATTACCATACTTTATGCTGTCGCATTAAATATATTGATTAAATTGAGATATTGATAGATACTTAATTTATTTGGTTTTTATTTATTGGGGAAGGGGAATGGAAAGTTTTAGTTTCATTCGTCCGTTATTTTAATCTTAAATCTTTTATATGCCATCAATTAAACATTGAACTTTGAATCTGAATTGATAACTTTATAAGATTTGTGAGATGGAATTGGAACTGGATTTAGCTTTAAGCTAATGTAATTGCTTGCATTTTTAATCAAAATTAGATGACCTACTGTAAAAAAAAGAGTTCAAGTCAACCTCCGTCCGTTGGCATCGCATCACAGATGCGTAACGTAACACGTACGTATGTATTAACTGTTCATGTGTTTCTCAATTTTTTGAAATATTGAAACGTCTGCATTTTATGACGATTAAAAATCCGCATGCATTGAGCTGTGAGCTTTCTTTCAACTATTCATCCCAATCCCAACCCTTTTCATTTATAATTGGATCTCTCTAAAAGCAGTGCTATTTAAATAATTAGTAAAAATATGAGCAAAGCAGAAATAAATGTTTTCCCTTCCGAAGCTACCACTCAGTTGGCCTCACCTTCATCCCGGATTTCTATGATGGATGAGCCTAGGCTAAGACAATGGATACGTATACTACTTCGCAAATATCTTTCAAAGTATGCTCGAGAGTGTCTAGCAGTCGGCCGAGAAACCACGTGCTCGCCCATTACTTCCCTCATCGACATTCTGGATAGGAACGGCAACTCTCATGAAAGTATTATCGGAGTATCGTCGGAGGCAAAATTAAGTCTTCTCAAGGAAGGTGGAAATGCTCACAAAGTTGGCCCATGCTCCTCCAATCCAGATGTCAAATGTGAAGACGAAGTTGAAAAGCATTTGAACAGGATGATAACACTTTTCGATTACAAAATTCAGGAAGAAACGGCAATGGGGGATGACCGTATAACTTACCTGAGCAGAATCCTGTCGATTACAACAACCTATGTGGTGAATTTCTCATAATAAATTGGATTGTTTTAAATTATCAACACACTTTATTTTATGGGTTGGAATTGGAATGTGAATGAATGTTGGGTGATTTCTGTAGATTATTGGACACCAAGAGCATTCTATGATGTGGATTGTAAAAATTCCTTCGCCGTATTTTGATGAAAGGAACCTTGCTCGGAAAATTAATGCTTATCAGCGTGAAGTTATATTTTACTCAGACATTTTGCAAAGTATAAAGGTGACAGCAGATTAAGCTGGATAGTATAAATAACCGTTTATTAACTATAAAATAAGTGGAAAGTTAAAGTTTACTAATTGAGTTTTCTTTTGATTCCATTCTAAAAGTCTTGGCTTGAACAACATCCAATTATTCAGCCAGCACTTATTGACGGAGTTGAAGATATCGTGAAACCGATTGAGTTGAACATTCCACAGTGTTTCTATGCAATAACTCAGCAAGAGTCGAATCCAGCAATGTTGGAAACAGAATCGTATGAGTTCCCAAGTGTAGAATATACCCTGATTTTGGAAGACTTGCGTGGTCGCGGTTTTGGTAAAAGGCATTATGGACAGGGACTGACACTAACAGAAGCACAGGAGGCGCTTCGGGAAATTGTCAAGGTTCACGCTGTTACATGGGCGATGAGTGTACGAGAGCCAGAGAAAGTTAATAAATGGAAGGAGCTGCTAAAGTTGGAAGATTTTTTCCATATTCATTTGCAAATGATAAAGAATGGCTTCCTCCACGTGCGAGAATTAAAAAGAAAATGTCTCCAGGATAAGTTTCGCTTGCAGTTGTTAGACAGTCTGTTAAATATTGAGCCGAGGCTGGAACAAACATTGCGGCAATTGGCTAAACCGGCGAAGGAAGGAATTTCAGCACTTGTTCACATGGACTACTGGACTGACAACTTAGTATTCAAAGAAAATGTCGGTGACGAGGATGCCTCCTCTGCCTCATCAGATTCTTCGGATAGTGCCGACATTGATTGCATGATTTTGGACTGGCAAATAGTGAGTTGGGGGAGAATTAGTCATGACTTGGGGGTATTACTTACAACCTCGTTGGATTCGGATATTAGACGAGAAGCAGCTCCACAATTGATCAGATTCTACTACGACACCTTTTTGGTACGTATGTTTCTTTTACTGTCTTAACAATTTCCATATAACGATGCAATTATAATTTGGAGAAATAATTCAACAATATTATTAAATACGATTATTTTTGCTTGTAGAAAATACTCAATGAGTTTAAAATGGAAATGCCTTTTGAAATGGATGAGCTGATTAATCAATGTAGAGAGAGCTGCTTATATGCCGTTTTACTTGCTGTTGGAAGATTTGACTTGGTAGCATCAGAGGCATCCACCCTGAACAGATTCTTTGATGCTTTGCAAGACCTTACAGTGGACAATTTGCTTTAGGAGCTTATTACTACTAATTTTAAGTGTACAGAAATAATTTACGACTGTTTGCATAAATTATGTAATTTTCTAATTTTTCAATCCTATAATCGTATATAATAAATGATTTATATCAATCACGTTCTTAAATTCCGTTTAATTGGACACTTTTTCATTTATTATTTATTCATAAAATGTTTTAATTTAATTTTGCTTACACTGATTCATCCACCATCGTAATATTTCCATTCATTCACAATATTTGCACCAGGAAGTTTTTTTTCAATTTTCGAGTAGTAAGCTACATTATCATTCGTTCAGATATTGAGAAACTTTCAAAGTAAGTTTATATACAAGTTTGTTAGTTGAGAATGCTGATTGTATGCAGGGAAAATAATTCACCTCCAATCCGATCCAATATTCTAAATTAAATTTTCCTTTGCCATATCTCTCAGAGCTTGCATAAGTCTTTTCTCCGTGATTGATGTGTCCAGCGCCAAATCGATTGAACCAATCACAAGAAGCAGAGCAAGAAGTTGACTCTTCTTAAATTCATTTTCTATCACGCTATAGTCGAAAGGAATTTCAACTTTTACTTTGGAAGCAGTTTTCTGAAAATGAACATAAAAATTAAAACTTTTAATAAACAAATCAGGATAACGACAATAACGATGTTTTTGGAAGGCAGGGGTTACCTGGAAAACATTCCAGTAATGTCTTAGAAGAGCATCCGTATTTGCTCGTCTAACCTCAGGAGTAAGTGAGGTGAACAGTAAAAGGGCTACGTCATGAGTAGGTCTGCTGATAGCCATCATTTGCCAGTCGACGATGAGGCATTCAGTCGTTTCTGCATCTTCATCACTACTACTACCACCACTGGTATGCACTCCATTCCCATTTACCACGTTCCCGTTTTCTCTACCAGTGGAAACGCTACCATCTGGAGGAGTTCTTTTGCGAAAGAGGAGGTTGTTGCACCAGTAGTCCATATGTGTTAAGCAGGACGGTGCTGGTGGGGGCGGCGGTTCCAGTAATTGATCTGAAAGCAAATAACGTTTACATTTTTTGCGTCCGTTATACAAACTATTTTTATTCCCTGTCAAATGCACATCTAAATATTTTTAGCTCACATAAAAGCTCCGCAGCTTTTGGATGCAAAGCTTTCAGTTTACTCAGAATTTCCTGCCCGTCTGGCTGTTGTCTTTCCAGAAAATCAGCAAGTGTGGGAAAACCTTGTTCAATCATAATCTGAAGAAGGAGAAAATACTAAAATAAAATATCTTTATGTAAATGACAGTCGCCACAGAAAGTTTGAGAGTTATTTCATGATTTTCTTCCTCCAGTTTGATAAAACTACATTAAAAAGTTTATTTTTAGACGCTTTGCATGAAGAGACTAAAATAGCTTTTCGTTTCACTCTCAACTTATATTTCTACGTTTATGCTTCACTGCTCACTTTAAGTGATAAATTACTCCTTCCCACACTATCTCAACTGCTCCTGAGGTTGTCACAAAAGTTTCTGTTTCTAAATTAAATTCTATGAATTGAAATCACTCCTTTGAAATACTACTTATTTATTCATTTTAGTGGATAGTTTAAAGATATTTTTGTAGTTTACGCTACGGTTCAGTTTGGTAAGCTATAGTTAAAAAGAAATCTTCATCAGAAATAAAACGTTTAGTAGAGCAAAATGGAAAAGTTTTTTTTCCCTTTTCATTCAATTTTTTTCTAAATTAAAACATTGTCAATTTTACAAGAATGCCTCTTTGGAAGGAGGAGTGATTTTTTTTGTAAAGGTTAAAGTGCCTACCTTCCCCTAATGACTGCCTCTTGGTAAAAATTTATATAGTATAGATTTACTAAAAATAGATGAAATATCTTTAAATACATGTTCGATTGGAATAGGTATCTATATAGATATAAATTATTTTTTAAAGAACCTTCCAAAATGCTTGCGTAGGAAGTTGGAGGAAAACGATGCAATTAGAAGAAGTAAATGGGTAGGAGCAGCAAAAGTAACCCAAAACTTTGGAGTGTAGCAGCAGCAGTGGCAGAGAAAGATGTAATAGGTAATATAAAAGCAAAGATAAGGAAAATAGAAGAGCACGTTTTCATCTTCGGAAAAGGTGGAGGAAGATTATGAGAAAACTGCCATGTTCCATTATGAGCAAAAGGAAATAGAACATGATTTACTCTGACAGTTATTAAGAGGGTTAACATACACCACAGAAAACACACGCTACTACTACTACTACTGCTGCTGCTGCTGTTCCTATTCTGGGAACTGTAACAAGAGAGAAGAAGCAACTCCAAAACGCTTCGAAAGAGGAAATAAAAAAAAGTGTAGCAATGCAAGCCACATACTTTTTGAAGGTGAGTAATGTACGGCAAAAGGGAAGGCCAGGTATGAAATATGTATAAATATTTTTAGACACAAAAATCCTCTCGGAGGTGGAAGGAAGGAGAAAGAAGAAGACTCTAGAGCATTAGTAATTTTAGAGCGAAAGAAAATAACAACATTTATGGTATGTAGCAGTAATAGTACCTTATACGCCGAAGCTGCCTTTTGTGGTCTATATGCAAACTCCCATTTGTCATCTAAAGCCACCTCCGTGGTTTCTTGCATTGCCCAAGACAAGGCATGAATCGTAGCGATTTCTCTGAGCGCTGCGAATGCCTCGTCCAGACTAAGCCCATTGTTAAAGTCCCTCATTTGGTAGCCATTTGGTCGCATATCCTGAAGGACAAGAACACTCTCTGCGTCCGACAATGTAGAACCATCACCCTCCACCTGAGGTTCTGTGTTGTGGTATTTGGCGAAATAGCAACGGGGTACGCCTACGCTCATCTCTGCCTCTCTTGCCTTGTACCAATCCTGTTTTTTAACGTGAAAGCACAAGTAATTATTTACTTATGTAATAGGATTATAGACAAAGCTGTGCACTCAATTTGTTGTGTTTGTTTTTGGGAAAGCTGAAGCAGGGATCTCTGGTTAAATATAATGAGTATAAGTATGAGTACCTCTAGCTCGGGCAATGCTTGAGTGTAAAAGTGTATTTCTCTTTTGTCAACTTGAGCCATCTGGGCCATTTCCCTGTCTGCCTTGTCATTTGGAGGTATCTTCACTATCCAGTCTTCAGTCTTTTCCTCGCCCTTTCCAGTTAGCTAAAAACATGATAATCATCATTTCATTAGACCATTTCCACTCAAAAAAGCCTTTTTCACCTTGTTTTATTACATGCTTATAGTTATGTACAAGTTCTACGTGTGGGTACCAATTGCTTTTTTTGTCTCTCATTCATACTGATACTTACCATAAATCGAACACGCAGTGAAAGTAAGTCACTCAATGTCGAAATCCTCCCATCGCCTGAGAATCCAGGCCCAATATCAAAATCAATGACATTCACACCAACCAGCCCATCTCCTCCTGCCACCACCGTCGTAGTTGCTGCTGCTGAGGAGGTTTGCTTCTTCTTCTTTTCCAAGTAGGTGTAGTACGTTTGCAAAACGTGTTCCAACCACTGTGTAGTTTTTTCTCTCGAAGAATAACTTCCACCACCGTTGTCACTCATATTTCCTTGCGTAAATGTGTTTTCCGCTCACTACTACTCTCAGATGTTACACCAACAACAAAGATAACAATTTAATGAACTGTACAGTTTCCACTACCGTTATTTTCCCCAACTCCCGACCGACAACTCTTACTTAAAACTTTTTTTACAACGCAACAGCACCAATCTGTGCGCCTTTGTAGTAATAGGACGATTCTTTCTTTCTTCGCCTTTTTTTTGACGATGTTGATGACAGATAAGTTCTGTGTGTGTAGACAGCAGCAAGTCTTTGTGATGTTTTTTGTGCGACTCTCCTTTTCACTTTCACTTCACTGGAATGAAATGTAAAGACTTTGTTTTCTCGATTCAGTCATATATTTTTTCCACTCTAACTAGCTTTTTCGGTGGAGGATGAAGGATTGTCCGTCGAAAACAGAAGAATAAAACGAACAAAATTTCCCAATTCTTTAGTTTGTCGTCGTGTACGAAATAATGAAGGTAGTAGGCATGCAGGCAAGCATGTGATCTCCTTGCTGTAGTAATCTCCCTTTTGTTAAAATATAACAATGCCTTCCTTCGCTTCCATTCGCAGCGGTAAACAATGAATTCAATATTATGGTCTATTCAATTTAATACTTGGGGTTGGGCTACTACTAGTAGTGCTGCTGACGCTATGAAAACTCTCGCTATAATAGAAGAATGGGCGAGCTTCCACCGTTTTATAATTTATGTGTCAATTACAGTTGTACTGTTGCTTTGTTGTTGATGCTTGCAAGAATTCACGAGCAAAACTACAAAATTTTACTCCAAAATTTGTTAAAAGTACGGCCCAAACAAATTCGTATCAGAAACGGCCAGAAAATCAGTAGCCCAACAACAACAACTTCCGAAAGTCTTTTGCTTGTCTTGTTTACGTATCAGCAAGCAGCTCTGTTAGAGTAGTTGATTGCTTTATTCCAAAAACTCTTCTTTTCTGCTACTTCAGAAGCATGTAACCAATTTTAGCAGAACTTCAGAGAATTTCCATTCCACGAAGAAAAGGAAGGTTGGAAACTGGAACTGGGAAGCCAACCAACAGTTCTCTTCTGCTGCTGGAATTATTGTACTTTCCCAACAGTCGTAAAGATTTTGATTTTTTGTCCTCGTGTGTTGTGATGCTATGCTGCATGCGGGAAGAAAGTCAGCAAGATCGTGAAAAGAAAATCTGTAAAAACGTAAAAAAATAGAGAGGTAAAGTTGTAAACGTTAAGTAGCTATGTACATAAAAAAGAAAGGAACATTCCTTCGAGATCGAGAGAGTGAGGAGAGAGCAAAAGTATAAATAGGGAAATAATAGTACGCGGTGGTAGTAATAGTTGACTTTGACTTTATACTCAAATTTATCTAACGTATGGTGTAGATAGTTTGCTCAAACTTTTTATGTATCTAAAAAAACTATTATATAAGTTTTTTGTTCCTTCTACGAAGAAGCGTGCTTTCAAACCCTCAAAAAGGATGTAATATGTGTGAGTGGAACGATGCGTAGTTTTATTCACATTTGCGTTTGAATAAGTCGCTCTGTCATTTACTACCTTCATTTCATGGAAATGACAGTTGCTTCAATACTTCTGTTCTGTTCCTTTTGAGAGGCAATGGTTTTGAACTCAAAGTCATCATCATCGTAGCGTCATGTTCTCCTTCAGTAAACTTTTGAAGATGGCTTGGCTTACCGTGCATATAAAAAAGCTAATAACTTTAAATATTCCTTAAAAGGGGAAAATTTATTGTTTTTGGAGAAGTTGTCGCAATGTAAATGGAAGTTGCAAAGTCGCAAAACAAAATTAGTATTGTAATGAATTGTATGGGGCAACACGAGAACATCATAATAATGTAACTTCATTCCATACTCAAGTGTATAATACGAGGGAATTGCATGCAACCGTAACTGCTTTGCGTTTTCTGCTTAGAATTTTGATTTCCAGCAGACACTCTTAAAATGACAAGGCAGAATTTCAAACTTTCATAATTAAGCTTATTTTTCTTTCGCATTTCTGCTGCAGGAATAGTGAACAACACCGAGGAAGTGGTGTTGAGTGAGAATGATTATTATAAATAGATCTCAATGTGGCCCCCTCTAAAATTTTCATCACCTATGCTTTCCCGTAAATAGAAGTATATTTATGTTAGACAATAAATTAACGTAAGCAAAAAATCGGCCTATGTAAGTAAGCAATTGCAATGCAACTAGAAGCATTGTGGGCTTACCGCTTGTTGTACTAATTGACTAGACGAAGTAAGAGGAAGTTTGTGTGATACTTTACAAATGATCTCACAATATGCTCCTCGGACGCTTAAACGAGTTAATAGCCTTTGAAATTCCATCCAAATTTATTTATTTATTTATTTAGACTGGTACTACGACGGTTGTTGATGGATGGAAGGAAAGGGGATTAGAAGAACAAACGAATAAATTGGAGAGGCTATGTTAACTTTTCCCGTTTACCATAAAGTAAATGTATTTGTATTTTCGTTTGCTCCTCGATGGATGCTCCAGCCAAGCTAGTCCAAACAGAAATGGGAGGGAAATGTTGGCGAGGGACAAGTATCGAGCACCCATTTCCCTTCTTCACCCTATACTTAAAACCGTTTCCAGCAGAGATATAAGAGGAAGTTAAATCTTTGAGAGAATGGTATTTATTCATATTAACTGATGATGAGGATTTAAATAGAAGAGCTCACTCAACATCATCCATCTCTGCTCCTGCAGACGCCACCAAAAAGGCTAGTATGCATTTAAAATCTAGCTAGCTAGAAAAGCAGCACTGATACATAAAACTAAAATTTACATAAATGGCTAACGAACAGAGCAGGCAAACAGAAATAGCAGTAATACCACTCGAATAGAACGAGGTAACTAACTACTAATAACTGCTCAACATTTCGCTTTGGTTTTTCTTTCTTCCCTGAAATGTCAGCAAAGTCATTCTTCGTTCATTCGTTCATTTCCTTTTTGAAGTTTTTGAGTAATTCCATTCTAAATTATGATGATCACGCATAGGCCAATTTTGATTCCCCTTCTTCTTCTCCACTTGACAAGTACCAAACATGACTGGGTATAGCTAACAGCAAATAAACCTACTATTTTACGAATAGAGATTATTTTCATCAAGAGAGATTCACATTGTACGAGCTCTTGTGGCAGATTTTTCTCTGGTGGAGATAGAACATGGACCAACAATAAGAAGTTGATTAAAAAATGTTTACTTATACGTTAAGCGTCTTTTATGAAACTTGAAACAAAACTGCTCATTAAGAATTTTCTCCATATCAATAAATAAACCTTCTTGACAAATCATTAGAGAAGCTTATTCAAATCATTTGGAAGCGATTTTAACGCACAGAGGGGTATGTCGAAATGTCACATAAAAGCAAATAGAATGCTTAATTTACTTTCATCTAAACTAAATTAAACCATAATATTAGCTTCTAGCTTGTATCCTGCTGCTTAGGATGAATTTCTTATTGCCAAATTTGCTATTCAGAACGAGGACAATGTCTCTTCCTCTATCGCTCCAAAAACAGATTGTCTAATATCATTAACCATTCGCTCATTAATTATCAAAAAGAAAGTGTATTTTTCAGCGTTTTCTTTACTAAATGCTTATTGCATGACATTTATACTTGGGTGGATCATCATCAGTCCAAATGTTACTGTTAATACGTAAAAAGTGCCAATGTCACTAACACAGAATAGAAAATTAAACGACCCAGGCATCACTTTATTTTATTAGCCTCCGTCTTTTTCATGCAAATAGTAAAATGGTGGTGGAGATTGGAAATGTGGATCTAAGCTTACTGTTCGGTGGTAGTGGTGGGTGGATGGTTGAGTAGTCCTACATAAAAGGATTATTTTGCCATTTCCATTCCATAAATTCTTAACTTTTAGCCATTTCGTGAAAAAGGAAATGTAAATCAAGAAAAGGGTTCCTTTTATTTTTCATTTCTGCTATTAAATTTGATCATTTGATCAATAGCATTCTGTCGGACTTACAGTCAATATATCCTTTTATAGTGCGCATATCATTAAAATATCCCATATAATAGCTCTCTACTCGCACTCTACCCTTATGATGATCATTCAAATAAATAGGCTTTTGTATATAACAATCTCACTGACACTTTCTCCGCTTCTTTACCTTAGAAGGAGGAAAGTGTCCTGTGCAGTTCACTACTACAATATCATTACTGCTAAAAATGCTCTTATAACTAAAAGAGTGAGTGATTCTCCAAATTCTTTTTAGGTAGCTTTTGTAGTACTGCAAATATAATGACATGACTCAGTCACATGGAACGAAGGACACACAGATCGCTCACGAGCTATCTACTCATTCAGTAGACGTACTACTACATCCCTTAATTCTATTTTGTTACCCTGGTTCAGTTCAGTCCTCTTCTGCTGCTTTTTTCTCTACGGATCCATCCATGCCATGAATCCTTACAAAAATGCTCGAGAGACTAAGAGAGACCTAAAGACAGGGCAGTATAATGGGAAACGCATCGCTTCGTTATTATCACTGGTGGAAAATCAGTATTAAGTAACCTTTGCGTATTCCATATGTAAAGAAGAGAAAGAGTGAGTGGATGAAGAAAGGAAATGAACGATTATATCTAGGGAACAGCAGGTGCTCCACATTATTATTTGATAGCTTTTCTTTTGGTGCTCTCTATCGCGGCGCGCGGCGTAAGTAGTAGAACAGAAAG
>JAHZNJ010003237.1:0-14674 GCA_027744475.1 Lepidocyrtus cf. sotoi NNG-2020 | reverse complement strand
AAGGCTACTGAAAACGAAAATTTGGTAATCTGCATTCTGCTTGTTGCTGTCAACGTAGGTATGTAACAATAAATTAGACACTATTACAATATTAATTCTTATAGAAAGAGAAGATGGTTAATATTTTATAGGTATTCATTTTCATTGAATAATGTTTACATCTATATCTAAAGATCTTGAGGCGATTCGGCAAGGCAAAGCAAAGCCAAGCAATATAAATACCAACTTTGTACATATAACACCTTGAAGTAAGTTGCCTGCCAATTTACTTTCGGAAGGATAAGGCCAAGTAAGTGAATTAAGTAAAGCAAAATCCCTAATCTTACTCTTCTAAACTCAACTAACTAAAAAATATGACATTTAATCATCGAAATTGCCAATATACTGAAAGCATAGAATATTCCTGTTATGAAGCTTTGATTGGCTTCAAGCTCACAGAAGTGTTTCTTCCTAAAGTAACCACACGAATTATGTAGTTCATGTTTGTTGCACACATACCGAAGGACATAAAGGATCTTATATTGGTTTGGATCTCTCTCTTAAAATCATTTTCGAAGAGTTTGGCACTCATTGAGTTCATCAGTTCGCATAGGATTTACAAGTTTACTTTTATCATTTTATCCATTATATATTTTTTCCTTAAAGATCAACTATTGTTAATTTTATATTCTTTCCTAAACAATATATGAGACAAAAAGGCAGATCCCGACCAAGAGACGAGGACTGACTGACTCTCACAAGCAAAGCAATGAATTAACATTTGATGTTTGTACATATTATAAGCCTCATTATTTACGCGATTATATTATTGCGATGAATGTTGATGATGTAACGCAACGAGTAACTAAGCCCATTTAATGCAAACTGGTCTTTGGTCTATCCAACTACGCACAACAATATACTATATTTCCACTACCATTACACCTTCAAGACCGCATCATAATTCGTTTAAGTATTATTAACATTTTATCATTTCAATTGCTACCAAACTTCAAGAAAACAGCAGCCGCATTGCTTATTTTCCTATCATTATTATTATGTAACATGTTGCGATGAAAGTGCAGTATATGCACTTCTCTGAAAACAAAATTGGCTCATAATATGCATTAACCATTCTAATCATTCATTATTATTCTCCCCCTTCCTATCAACACGCACAATGTGTGATATAAAATAAAAGAACAAAAAATAACAAAATAAAAAATACATCTTTGACTTTTTAATGATTCAGTTAGCAAAATACAAATCGCTTAACGCCGTCACCGTAGTTAACTTTTTACTACTGCGATCTTCATCATGTCCCTGATTACGAAACTAAACTTAAGTTGCATTGTATTATATTATAAAAGCTGAGAACATAAACAATCTATGCCTATTTGTCTTGTGTCTACCAGCACCGCTAGTACCACAATTTATTTTTCCCTTTTACTATTATTATTATTTGTCTTCATTGCTATATACATTGTAACATCATTTTATTCAATCTCAATCCTTTCATTTGAGGTATGTATACATTATTATAATCATCCTTATTACAAACCTATTATATTACCAAGCTAATTCATGCAGTAATCCGTAGTCCGTAGAGGAATAGAAAAATCGTGATTACTAAATTATTATTTGCTTACCCTTACATAAGTTTTAACTTAAATAGGACCAAAAATGAAATATAAATGCTCTTCTAAGCTATTACAAGCTGTTTGAATAATTGAGCATAATATTATTATAAAAAGGAGAAGAGATATACTGTAGTAAAAAATCCCTACACTCACTCATCGTCAGTCGCTCACTCCACTCGATCATGAACCACACGCGGGGATAGCAAGGTAATTCTCAACCTCTCCTTTACCAAAATGTAAGTAGTTAGTTTCTGCTAATTTTAAGATCAGCAGCACGAAATGCTTTTATTGCCTTTTTTATCTACCATTAGCATCCTCTCGTCGATCGATTCATCATTAAGTTTATTTACTATTATCATGATTCATTGTTAACTTTACCAGCATACCATCATCACCGCCTGCTTGCCTAATGAAGTGTGCAAATGCAAAAACTAATCTACGTGAAACACATCTCAACAACCTTCTCTTCTTCTTTGCATTTCCCTTACTAATAATGTAAGTCTTAACCATAAGCGAAATAAATGCGTAATTGTTTCGATTTAATAAAATAAGAATAAAACTAATACGAAAAGGAATAGTACATTGAATCTGAGTTATGTATACCATGTACCTACATGGTCATCAATTCTACAGTAGCTATCCTCGCACCAAAAAACTACATAGCGCAGTAAAATTCGATGTGATTACAATAGTTATATACATTTAAACACAATAGCAAAAAACATACAAATATTCATCTTCTTCGTAGTTGTATTCCTTTAGAAGTTTTTTAAGTCTCCTCCTCGCTCAACTCATATTATAGATTAATCATTGTTTTGCACTGACACTGACAGCTAGTCTAGTTCTTTGATAGTACCTATCTATATACTATACTTATTTATGCCTACTTATAAATCGGCCCTATCATCGCTTCGCTCGCCATCGCACATCACCATCATCATCATCACCTCTGTTTTATATTAACGTCATCATCATAATCATCGCATCGTTACTACAAAATACAGAAACTAAAATCTGTAAATAATAGTAAAATAAAAATATTATTATAATTCCTGTTCCAAAATCATCTTTGCAGGGAAAAACATTAAAATTCCAACTGGGAGCCTATTATAAGAAGTTTTGTCTTGCCTTTAAATATTTTTATAAACAGAATTAACATCAACATACTATTATGAAGGCAGATTCGAAGGCTGACGATAAAGAACACTGACTCATATTATGCTTCAAAGTTGCAGAAACGCTGCATTTTTATGAGGTTTCCATCTATTTTTCATGATATACGAATTACAGTAGTGTGTAACTGCTGCCGAGGGATGCATTGCCTCCTAAAATTTTTACATAAATCTCTGCTAAGATTATTATTATACTCGAGGCACCATGATTTAAAGCATACAAGGCAGTTTAGTAAAGAAAATACTCAAAATAATAGATTAAAATTAGATTTAAGGGAGCCCTACGGATGCAAAAAATACCAACTGCAGATACAAAAAACTTATTTAAAAAACAAACGAAAAGTTCTCACTGATTCCCTTTTTTGTTTTAAAAAAATAACATGCAAAGCTGTCACTTACAAAGAAAAACAAAATTAAGAGTAGTAATTTAGACAATTTGAGCAATGCAATGCAAGCAATAGGTAGGAAATTATAACAGCGCAGCATTTCCTGATTCGAACTAGCTTGCTTAAAAAAATATTTCTGTACAGGCAATAATCAGTCAAGTAGTATAATAATAATAATAAGTAATAACGTCCCATATCATTTTCTTTTGTTGCAGCCACTGCTGCTGATCTCTTCGCGTTGTCAACATAATCATCATTATCATGGCATGGCACTGGGCTTGGCGAATACAAAATGTTTAAAAAGAAGTTTGACATTGGGATGGATATACTTAAGTACATATCAGAAGAAGTAATAACGAAAGCTTAAAGGTAATGACATTGTCTTTTGAATCAAATAATGACATGATTCTACTAAAGACAGTTTCCCTTTTTCGTCGATTATCGTGTTCGCCCCTTCATGTAGGAGCAGTGCAGTGGTACTGCTGCTGCAGCTGGTGTCCTATTTCGCCCTTTTCTTTTGCCCTTTCTTTTACGTTATTCAAGAAAGTGCTACGCCACAGCAGCACCACCACAACCACAAACATCAAGACAGATCAGACATCATCATCATCATCACCACCATCACCGTCATCATTTCAAGACTATGTATATGACTATCGCCATCACATCGCCTGCTTTATATCTTATGCGAAACCCCCTAGAATTAAAAAACTTCGTTTTTTACTACGTAATACAATATGACACGACCGTGGAGGTTTGTTTCTCTACTTTGCTTTTCCTTTTACACATGCAAAAGGATACTGCAGAAGACTTCAGAGAAGAGGGAGAGAGAGAGACCTACTTTCGAGGATGTTCGTATAGCAGTTACTTACTACTAACTACTCAGCTTGCAACAACTTGCATTAAAAGATTCTGTTGTGAATTGCTTCATCCAATCCCATTCTGAAGAGATTTTGTTTAAATCATCATCATCATCATCGTTGTGTCCTTTTGATTTTGTCGTGACGTGTGCGTGTAAGAGAGTGATACTTGCAAAAAAGCAGTTTGCAACTGCAGTGGTAGTCACTTTACCAATTAAACCGTAGCTCAATGCGTGTAATTCTCTTCTACTCACTCTGCCGACTCTGCACACAAGGAAAGCATTCAGAGTAGAAATTCATTGACACGAGAGTTTACTTTTTATAAAATAAACATATGAGCAACCTGACAAAAAACAAAAATGAAACCACTTTATTAAGTAATCCACACAAATGTCGGACTTGAGTCGTTGTTGTTTACTTCGGAAACTATGATTATTATAAAAACCTACGCATCCTTTTCAAACTTAAGATGATACGTGTAAGTAAAAGGTGTTGTGTGAAGCCAAAATATTTGCGGGACGAATATTAATTGACGAATTTAGTTCAAAATGACTTTGGTAGCAAAACTTGCGGATTTTTGCCACCTTAATAGTAGGTACTTAATTTTAAAAAAAAGTAAGGAAAGCTTTGATTGAGCCAATTGACGGAGATTTGAACGGATAATGCTCTGGAAGATGAACACGAACTTTCCAGATCCCACCCTCGTAAGGAGCTGCAATTATATTACGAAGGAAAACATGTTCATAAATGAAGTATGCAATTGTCCAAGGATAATCCGAATTTTAAAAAATATTTCTAACAATTTTGATTCATTAAGCGTATTATACGGTGGAGGTGGAGATGCAATTAATAAAATAAAATGTTTATGCGAAATAATGCTAAAATAAAGGTTTTAAAGCTAGTACGATTATGATGCGATCTGCATAAATGTACCTCGTACCTAAAATTAGTTTCCCAACAATAATGAATCCTACTGACAATCTTAGCCTAATAATCTTTTTACTTAAAACAAATTACTAACTGTTGATATCAAATGAGCAACTGCAACCTGCACTGTGTTGCTGCCTTCTTACCCACAAGAGTTCCGTCGTAACGGAACGTGACTAAACTGCATAGCGTCAAACAAATAACTTTGCAATCACACAAAATTTATGAAACAATCATAACCTAAGTACTTTTGTAAATGATGTGCATACCTAGCATAGCAAAATTATTGTGTATTAAAGTTTAATGTAAACATTGGGCAAGCGATAAACGGCTTAATCTAGTTGAATCTTTGCAAGTGCCAAATAAAGAATTATTGGTGTTTTACAAAAAATCTAATCTAAAACATTTACTGCAAGTTGTCAGAAGGAAGAACAAATGGTTATTGCTTACATTAAAATTGTAAGTTTGCAAATAAAGTCCAACTGATCTACCATCTTTCTTCCCCTATTTATACTCATTTTAACAACATAAAGATCCGGGCCAACCAATTTGCAATTGATTAAAGCAAAAACTCAGGTTTTATTATGATTAAATAATATTTTATGAAACATGGCTTTTTATCATTTTCATAACGCACGGAAGAAAAATTACTAAATGAAATATTTTAACATTAAATTACTAAATTATAGCATGGAATACAGGAATTGCTTATTAAATAAGTTGTAATCTTGTTACTTAAAATGCGTAACGATCTTATTTTGAATTAATGAAGAATGTTGTTTTTTACAATTTGTCAGAAGCGCTGAAAAATAATTCCAGAGCTTATCATTATCGTCTTTGACGTCATTTCACCAGAGATTATTATTAAAAATACAATAACAATTTTTATGTGAAATCAGCAATCTTGTACTTAAAAAGGACATAAAAATCAAACACTTGTACGGGGAAAATCGTTGAAAACTTATTCAACGACTTCAAGAAGTCATCTTTCGCCGCTTAAATGCATGAAAAACTTAAAGTAATTATGAAATTGTCAGCATGGAAGTTGTTTGCTTAGACAAATCTGTGGAAATGGATGTTTCGTGCTTAATTAGTCATTTTAATATGTTGATGATGCTACTACCTAATATTTTTACTAAAGGTTTTGATTCATTGTTAGAACAAGCATATTCTTTGAAGCATTTCTAAATAAAGCTGCGAGGGGCGAACAGCTAAAGTTAATTGAGCAATTGAACCGGATCTTTCTTCCAATGCCAAACTAAATCTACTTCACAGAAAGAGTTCATTATCTTCTACTTACACTTTAACTCAGCCTATAAAAGTTTGAAGCATTATATGAAGCAGATCATTTTTCGTGTTATGTGAGCTGAGTAGTATTAGTAGTGTTAAGTACTATTACTTAAGAAAATAATTTGTAGCAATAATAAAAGGAGTTATAGAAATAAAAATTTAATACTTACTTCCTCGGGGTCCATAGAATTTAACACAGAATTCGTTGAGACCTCCAAGAATAGTGACCTCATGCTTGGACTCGATCCTGCAATAAAAAAGGTAAAACTCTCTGTTAGTGTTAAAAATAAGCACGTAGGCAGAAAGATGGCGACAATATTGAAAAGTTAAGCTATTCTACTTAACTGTTATTTTCAAGTCAAAATAAACTCGCTTTGATATTTTATGATTACCTGTCTTGCAAATCTGAGAATGTAAATAATATTTATTTTTATTTATACAGCAATAAAGCTACGCGTGAGTTTTCATCTCATATCTCATCTTTATAATATTTTTTTATTTTTTTATAATTTACAAATCATCTTCATTTTAATTTCTCTGAAATCAGCAAAATAAACTCTCAGTCTCAGCCTATTTGTATGGAGTATCGTATCGAATTTTATCCATCCATCTGATCCTATCTCTATCATCAGTCATTTTTCATCATCATCAGAAACTTCTCTCTTTCATTTCATCATCTCCTCCACTCGCTCTCTACTTTCTTTCCACCCATCAGCAGCATCAGCATTTCAAGAGTTTTTTCTGCCTTAAGCTTATCAGCAGCAGACATGAGCATAGGCAAAGGCAAGCCAGCAATTCTCAAACAGGATAATAGAAAATAGACCAAGCAATTTTACGACGGAGAAGAGAAGAGAAAGAAGGAAGCCACGAATCAAATAGACGTACGATCGAGCGAGCGAAAGAAAGAAAAGGAAGAATGAGCACAGATTCAAAGCAGAAGCAAATCATCATTATCATCATTTTAATATAACGCAACAACAACGGAGGAGTTCCCATTATTAAGCTGTGCTCTCATGAAAATCAGTTACTTTTCCTAGAGAAAAGAACCAGAGAGTCATTTCATTGTTGCTCTTGCTCCTATCGTATCCCTCACTTTTATTTTATTCTATTCAATTCCTTCCTTTTCCCTAGTTTTTAGTATTGAATCGAAAAAGCTCGTAGTATGTAAGTATGTATATCGCATATTAACATTTTCACGCAGGTTTCCTTACTTACTTACTCACAACAATGATGAAGAAGAACAAAGTTCAAAATGCGAATAAAACAGGAGCTCGTTTGGCCAGTTCATTGCGAAACGCCCATTACTAGGAGAATGTTCAAAGTAACAGCAAGCAACAACAATCGAATAATCAAGTTTTTGCCAATACGCTCTTCCCTACTAAAAAAGTTGCTGCTGCTGCTGATGATGATGAGATGTCTGCTGTCCATCCGTCCGTTTGTCCGTCCTTCCCAGATGAATGCTAAGTTTGTTAGTTAGTGAAGTAGTTGTAGTTGTGGCGTTACGTTGTTGTAAGTCTACTTATTAGAGAATTACCATTTTTACGGTATGAAATGAACAAACACGATATTATTATTACCTATATGATATCCCATTATTCCCATATATATTTTTTCGAAGCATAATCTTTTGATGAGCTAAACAATAAACTGAACATGTGAGTTTTTAACAGTTGTTTTGTTATTGCATTTATTAGTATTTTGTTGTCGGATGCAAAAGAAGTGGAGGAGAATGAAAAACTAAAATATTATGCATTAAAGGACTGACTGAATCTATTCAATACTAACATTGCATTAAATTACTACTCTTTTAGGATCGACAATATAATATGACGGAGATTATTACCCCTCCTGCTACTTACTACAAAACGCTGCTGCGCTGTTTCCACCAACAATAACAAACAACAACAATAGAAGAGCTTTTAATGCAACTATTTGTTTAGTCAGAAAGAACAATAATAGCATGCAGTAATGTTGAAGTACTAATATTCAGCGTACTTATACTCCCCCAGTCTACTACCATATTCACATATTTATATCATGTTTTTAAAAAAGGCCTCATCTCCTTCTCGTCAACTAAAAACTGATTTTTTGATGCTTTAGTGTTTGTCGGGCAAAATCGTTTGAATAAGAAGTCAGTAGTTGCAAGTTGCAATAATAACAAGCCAATGGCTTGTAATAATAACAGCAACAACGGACTTCCAGCAGCAGGGCACTGATCTCTAACAGTACACGCCATCATCACAGAATCATTATCATCCTCCTACTTACTTATCATACCACGAAACGAAATAAAAAAATGTATTGAACATTGAACAACTAACTAACTACACTACACACACCCGATGAGAAGTAAGTTTGGCATTTGCCAACTAACAACACAACACGCATGATATGTATTTTTTATCTAAATATCGTAAGAGGCAGGCAGAAGTGAAATGAGGAATAACAACGGAACAGAAGAAAACGGACCATAACCAGCCGAAAAGTGTGTTAGGCACTCTTCTTTCTCGCGTTATTTGTTGCTCGGTCAGATAAAGGATCGTCGTTCATCGTCATCATCGCCATCGCATCGCGTCGTGGAGAAACGAAATAACTCTACTTTATTACTACAGACAAATCCATATTATAAGTTGTTCCGAAGCTGCTTGGAGTTACATATTATTATTATTATTATTATTACCCATTATGTTATAAGTCGAGGCAAGTAAAAAGATCTATATTTTGCTACTGCTGTTTTTCTGTCGATAAAATAAAACCTACAATTATATGCCCATCTTATTTTCTCTCTGACATGTACTCTACTTCTACTCACTACTACAGAACGAGCAAAAGGAGTGCCTAATTTTCTTTAAAAAATAATACGTATGATCAGCATTATTTTTTTCTACGTGAGACTATTCTTTCTACATAAGATACGTACGTTATGTTATTATTATTGCTATTGGGAGAGTATTTAGGGTAGGGGTACTGTGTCCACCATCATCATTATTGTTGCACCGACATCTAAATAATTATTATTTAGATAATATCATACAAAATTATGATGATTATAATTATGATGATGATGTATAGACTTTTTCTTCAAGGGGAATAAACTCCACTTTTATTTTAATCAAAAATTATACATTTCTCCTGCTCTTCTTCGACGAAGAAGAACGAAGAATCTTCGTTCATCAATCAATCGACCAATGAACTCTTTATTCCTAGGCAGGCAGCTTAGTTAGTTGTTAAATATTAAAGTGTACAACAGATAGATAAGCTCATGTGTCCAGTCTAGTTAACTGTAGATAAAACTACGTAACGGGATTGAATGAAAGTGGAGTGGTGGTGCATACAAGAATTGCGCATAATTTTATTTCAAATAATTATTTTGACCTGGTCAACTCATCCTTATTATTTTGTATTCTGGCATTCGCATTGTAAATAACAAATGAGCATCTTGTTCTTGTCGCAGTTTCATGGAAAGAGGGTTAGGTAAAGATAGTTAAAAAGGAGACAGAAAAGTAGCTTGTCGGACGCAATTTAATTAAAACTGCTCCTGAAAATAACATATGAGGTCCTCCATAGAGACAATCAAAATGATTATTAACACTGATTGATAATGCTATCCCTATCCGTACTAAACCCTTTTTTCCAAACAAGTACAGCTATTTTCAACAGAAGTTCAAAGCATAATTGCATATATATGTACTAAATTATCCCTGCTAATATTTTTAGCATAGATATTCTGGTTTTTAGTTTTTCATTTTTATCTGGTAAAAATCATAAAATCCTTTATTTTAATTATCGTAATACTAATCATTAACTTCACATTTCATCATTGTTTTGCTTTTTACTTTTTATTTGTTGATTTTTTGGACAAATAAGGATAGGGTTGGGCTATGGATTCTTCTCGCTCGACATTATTTATTCAGTGATCACAATACGGAATACGAGAGAGGATGGCAATGGCGACGTGACATTACTTAACTATTCACCATCAATCTGTTTACGAACCTTTTCATGTCTATATCTCCCATTCTATCTTTTGGATTTATTTTTTTCATGGTATTCTGCATTCTGACGATAACTGCCACCACAAGTCAGAGAGATAGGTCACCAAAGCATCGCATCACAACCAAACTTAACCCTCTTGCTTTTAATTTCAAATTCGTGCTAAAAATATACAAAAATATAACCTAAATCCAGTATTTTTAATACGCTGTTGCTTTGTTTTGCTGCTAGTAAAAGTTAAGTACGATAAATATTAGCACACGACACGTAAATAAATACAGAAAAATGAAAATGAAATGGTGATGCAATTGAGATGGGATCGATACCCGTCGGGCTAGCTCATGGCTCTTTCTGCTCTGAAGCACATATCATAAAATAATAATAATAATAATTCTTACCCCGCTAACGCCACCAATAATAGCTGTAAACTCATACTCTACAGATGTATCGTATGGAATGGGAATGAAGAAATGAAAGATTAAAAATAAAATCAGGATTTTTTAATTTAAATGATTGAAATTGAATCTTTTCTTTGTTCTTTTCTCGTCGCTGCTGCTATGCTGTGCTGCGCTGCCTTGTTTTTTACGCAATGCGCTGATGATGTTGCTGCTATGCATGGCAGTAGTATGTCATCAGCTAAAAACAGTGCTTGCGTTTTAACTAACTAACAACACAACGCCAGCAAACAAACGCCTGCTTGCATATTATTATTACTTTTATGTACATTCGTAATACGTACATTATGAATACAATACAAATAAGCGTTAATGTTCTTTAGTGTCGATTTTTTAGAGTCTCGGCAGTGATGCAACATGTTTGCAGGTATTAAAAAAGTTAAGTTGTTGAAGAAGTCCATACTATACAAGCTTTGAGAATATATAAAAAACGAAGTATACAAAAAATTCATGTTTGTATTCATATTCAGTTTGTTTCGATTCGAGTTTTGTATGCTTTGGCTTTGCCTTTTGGAGGAGTAAATATTACAATAAAAAATATCGCAGTTGTTTATTACAGAAGGCAGAGAGTTTCAGCAGCTTTGGTCGTGTTCCCAACAACCAATATAGCACGCCAACATAATGATAATATATAGCATTTCTTGATGATGCTCTTTTCAGCTTAAGCTTAACTATAATGATACTGATAATGTTGAATGCATATTTTAACATAATTAAACAAAAAACATGAGAGTTTCTTACAATTTGATCACGTCCGTATCCATTCTTCGCTTTCCAGCACTGGGAGACGACATGGTTACTGAGTCTTTGGATTTTCCTCCTCTTCAGGAACAATAACTTCAAACCGAAATCCTACCAACAATTTCTAAGTTGATTCATACAACACAGAACAGGCGACAACAATATTGAGTAACAAAAATGCCGTTTTAGCCGTCCCGATTTTCCAGACTGCCAAACGATGATTTTCAGGAGACACTCAGACTCTCCAAATCTGAAACAAATTTTGCAAACCCGTGTAAACAATGGTGTAAAATGTTATTATTGCGCTTGAAGTTATCAGTTGCATTGTCGTTTTATAGGTTGCAAAATTAACAATAATTGGCGATGTAGACTAATATTACATATTTTTATGGCTGAGCAACTAATAACGAAACAAATAAAACTGTCTGCCATAAACATTAAAAGATTTGTTACTTTCATTATTCATAATATGACATATGAATTTATATATAAAATAACTGTTATTCTTTAACTTCTTTTATCCAAATGAAATAACAATGAGCTAGCCCTTCCATCAAGATTTTATTGCCGTGCAAGCAACACAACCTTGATTTTTTTTCTAATTTTAAATATTACAACGACAACAACAGACAAGAGCAATAATAATTGTTATAAAATGTTTTTTAAAATGGGAAAACAAACCTTTCGCGTTCTGAGGTGATAATAGAAAATTATGGAATCACCTACCACCATCCGCTTTCAATCGTCCCAGCAACAACAAAAACAACTCAATCCAATCCAGGAGGAATGTACTTTGAGACTACGCAAACACCACCATCAGCAGCAGCACTCCACCAACACCAACATCCCCTCACGAATAATGATGGAAGAAATAAATAGGTCTTTTTTTTTTAAATTGCCCTTCTTCTTTCTTCTCCCTTTCTGATTTCGACTTCCTACAGCAGCACTCACCTCACCAACAGCATCACCACCACACCAACCACATTCACAAACACGATCAGATCAGCTGTTCTATCTTTTTTGTATTATTATACGAAGAAGGGGTAGAGAAGCATAAAGTCCGACTAATAACAACACACGACGATGGAGAAGAAAAGAAGCAGCAGAGAAATATTATTATGCACTGTTATAAAAGGGCAATTTTCTTCATAACTTGTTCACGTCAGCCAGGTTTCTTTTCAGAGAATCGAATCACAAAGCTCAATCTGAAGAAGAGAAGGATTATCTTCACAACACATTAAATATTACACGGGTATTTTTGTTGCCCTTCTTCTGCTCTGCTGCTGCTGTTTTTGAATAGAATTTCTTCTCTATCATGTGTGTCGTGTCGTGGGTGAGTTTTTGAGATAGTGAAGGAAAAAATATCTTTGTTCTTTGTTGTTGAACAAGCAGATGACTCGTCGTCGTTGTAGAGGACTGCCTGACTGTCTTCATATATTTTTTACCACGCGATACTATAGGGATGCAGATGATGATGATGTGTTGTTGTTTGCTTGATACGCAGCAGAGGATTCAAATACAGAGTCCAAAAACCAGACCAGAGAAGACGATGCGAATGCTATATGATGATATACGAATTTGCTATACGACGACAGAGGAAGGTGTAATATGTGTGTACGTACATATTATGAGCATACGACGACGTTGGTCTCTCTCCACCCACCCTTTTCTCAGCTCTTCTCTGAACTGGGCATAACACACGCTTTTCAAGTGAAACGTAGAGCAGCAGTAACAAAAACAGGAATCCACACATCCAACCAACGCAGGTGATTGCAAGGAAATGGAAAACAACAAAATATTATTTATAAAGTACACAAACATTTAATAGCCTTTTTGCTAAGCCAGAATTTCATAATTTTATCTAGAATTTCCAAATTGTTTGCTTTTGCTCTGCTCAGCTCAACAATGCAGTGTGAAAAAAAAACAAAAAATAAACGTTCAAAATAATATGCGTAGTTGTTCATTGTTTGATATTTGTTAGAATTTTCCTATTGTGAAGCTCGGATTAATTACTTTCTTTGCTTTAATTAGATGAAGATGGACTTTATAGTACGTGCTTGATTTTAAATTTGGATTAGTCCAAACTATTTTCATATTTTCATCAAAATTTATATTTAAGATTGACTAACTAAACCATAAAGTTAATTTAACTATGTCATTAAATAAATAAATTCTGTCACTATAAAGAGTACTATAAACGTAATTTATTTTATTTAAAAATCAATTCTATTTGTTTGAAGTATTGATTAATTTTAAAAAAATTTTAATTTTTAGAAATCGTGAATTCATCAATTTTCTCATTTGTCATTCCACATAAATGATAAAAAAGGAAGTTGGTAAATTTAGTATAAAAAAATTTGAAAGTCGATCATACATCATACTCTGGGGAAAATGCAAAGTATTTAGCAAGGCAAATGCATAATCTTGCAATTTACTACCACACAGTACTAGCTACGCTGCGCTTATAAAACCATACAACCACATTATAACCTCCTCTATCATATGATATGATATGCTTTTTTTCTTGAAACCATCTTCGCAGTATTATTTCGTTATTTTAAGGATAGAGAATGAAATGACTAATGACAAAGCTTAAAAGGACCTAGCCCTTCTTCTTTCCCAGTTTAGCCTTTAGTTCTATTTTTATAATATTCCCAAAACAAAAGATTTTGCTGCTCACCTGATCTCTCACCCGAGGATACACAGAACGAGAACGACAAGAAGTTGATGTGCTGAGATGATGATCGATCAGTCTACATACAACTTTCTTTAATTTTTGTTCTTCTTCTTCTTGTATTAATTGTCCTGACTTTCCACCAGCACAATTTCAGGTTAAAAATCCCAATTAGTGGTCATTTACTACGAAGCTAGTAATCCTTTTTTCTTTTGATATAAGCCTGGTTTGTTGCCAAGTGGACTTCTCAACTGCTCAGATGCGACTGCTGTTTAGATGGTTTGAGGGGGTATGAAATGCGTGAAAAAGGAATAACAAAGCTTTGAATAGCTCACTCGAATAATGCACGATAAAAAAAGTGAGCTCTAAAGAGGAGAGAGAGAGGATTTTGGAATAATATGAGTTGAGTGAGAGAATGAGTAGAGTCTATATACACATAACGAAACGAGAGGAACAAGGTTGAGCCAGCAAGTACTTGTACTTGTACTCGTGTCTGTATAGGCAATGCGAATTTCATAGGAATAGTGAGGAGAACCAACAGAAAAGTGTTGACGTTT
>JAHZNJ010003236.1:0-10822 GCA_027744475.1 Lepidocyrtus cf. sotoi NNG-2020 | reverse complement strand
TATTTCCTTTCTTTTTATATTTTTCTTATTCTTTGCGATTCACTTTATTTCATCATCCAAAGCCATTTTGCTCCCTTCCATGCAAGTTCTCAATCCTATTTTCATTCCCTCTCAACTTTCAGCTGTACACATTTTTTTCTCTTGATCCCAATGGGAATTAAGTCATTTATGTTTTTGATGGGAAATGGGAATGAGAATAAAAGCAAAAATATTTTACTTGTCAATTTAGTTCGTAGTGGAGTAAAGGAAAATAACAAGCATTAATATTACAATTCTTCTTCTTTGCAATAATATTTATTTGCTGTTCCCATAATCATCATATTTCATTTCTTAATTTCCTTTCCAAAACATTTTTCCTTTATGATTCTCATAAAAATTGCGTATTTGCATAAAACTAAACCGCTTTACTTTACTTTATTAAATGGCAGGATGCATCATCACAAGAAATGCAGCAAAGAAATCAAGGAAATAGCAGCAATTCCACATCTGTTGCGGTGGTGACCTCCGCCGGTCCCAGTATAGGTACCCCTCACTCCCCCGATTCCGGTATGGCCATCTCAGATGGTGTCAGCTCATCGGGTTCCCCCGCTACGGGGAATGGTCAGCAATATGGCTCCCATCCAACTCAACATTGTCTCGGTGGTCCTAGTTCAAATAGTAGTGGGAGTAGCTCCACGAATCAATCCTCTTCTGCCAACAACAACAACGTAAACAATAACAACGGAAGTGATAATAGTCAACAACAATTCGGTGGAGCAATGGTTCATGGAGGGATGAATAATCAACATCATCTTCATAATTTAAACCAAAATTCTGGGAATCTCAACAGTAGCCACCACCACCACCACCATCATCAGTCACTAGTTGGTAGTAATAATAACAATAATAACAACAACAACGGCAATCCTCATAATCATCATCAAGGAGGAATCGTGAATATGTCGAGTAGTGGTAGACCAACGCAAGCCAGGAGCCCTTATGAATGGATGAAAAAACCCGCTTATAGCTGCAGTAGCAGTGGAAGTACACCCTCAACGAATAATGGTGAGCATTTTAATTATTTATTTCTTAAAATAAATACTTTTCAATTATTCTTTACTGCTTTTCTATTTTTTGTAATAAACTTTCTGCATGTAAAAGCAAACTAGGGAGAGATACAGCTTTTCTGGGGCAATATGAGACATTGGTAATTTCTTTGTATGGCAGCGTAGAAGCAGCAGCTAATCCATTTTTCATGTTTTAATATATCCGTTTTAGTAAAAGATTTCCATTCCGTCAATAAATTAATTTCAGTCATTTAGAAAGTCTTAAAAATTGTATTCTTTGAAGGAGAAGAAAAGAAGAAAAGAGAAAAACCGAAAGAAAGGCAAAAGTCATAGGAAAGTAGTAATAAAATAGTTATTTTACTTTTCGGAAATCCTTTGAACACTAAAATATGTCAACCTCCAGCTTAAATAGAGTTTTACAAGAAGAAGAACAAGTGAAAAATATTTTTTATGCTTCAAAACAATTCATGAATAAGCCTCTAAATTGACCATATGTGAGAGTATGCGTATGTGTAAATGTGTGTGTGTGCATTTATGTCACACAAAAATTGACCCTAAAACATGTCATAAAAATATTCTACTATGATACTATTATAAAAAAGGGGTTTTCTCTTCTATCTTTGTGAGTGAGTGTTAAATAGAAAGCGGAAGCTCTTGTAAGTTCTTCTTCTTCTTTTACACGACATCAATCATCATACAGAGAAGCCCGTGTGTTGGTTTGGATATTGGTGGTGGTGGTTCCAAAGCAGAGTAGAAAGATCGATGCAAAAAAAACTCCTCGTCACAAGTTGTCCTTCAAACTGAAGAAGAAGTTCCTTTTTAAAAAGAGAATTGTACCGACGACCGGCCGACTTTTTTCTTTCTCTCTCTCTCTCTCTCTCCCTTCTTTCCCCTTTCCCTGTGTGTAAATTATAGGACTCCTGGGGTTGACGCTAAATAAAAAGTTTTATACTCTCCTCTCTTTTAGTTTTCTTTTGTAAGTGGAATAAATAAGCCGCCTTTGATTCTAGTAGATAATATATTCCACTTAAATGACACTTTGAAAGTGCTAAATTCATCGAAGTCAATGTCCAAAAGGCTTGATTATTTTTTTTGTTAAAAGTTTAAAAGTTGAATCAAAAACCAATTACAAATGTTTTAAAATCTTTTCAATTTTTTAAATTGTCAACAATTTTTTTCAATAAAACTGTTTCGATTAACTTTTAAATGAAGCAGAAGTAATTCCATTAAAGTAAATTGTTAAATGAGTCGTTGTTTAATTTTCTTGTAGTAGTTTTTCTTGGTTAATTTACTTTGAAAAGGAAAAGGGCGCACGTACGTATTCTTGACGAAAGAAAGATATCATCATCATCACTAAAATAATTATCAAGGGTTGGTCATTGTTCATTTTAAAGTGTGCTAATGGATTGTCGTCATGCCCTCCTCTTCCCTTTCCTTATCTTCTCCATTCGATTCTATCCTTAAAATTTTATATGAATGTCTTAATACAAAATATGATTTTTTGTAAGGGCAAAAGACGGGTAGTCGTGACTTGACTTGGTTTGGTTTGACTTTTAGTTGAAAATCGTATCATATCCATATCATATCATATCATATCTTTTCGGTTCAGCAGCAGCAGACAATCAACAAACAATCTAAATTTAAGTGACTTTTCTTATCCTTTCCTTTTTCTCTCTCTGCCTCTCTTTTTTCATATTTCTTGTAAAATGTTTCAATATTTTGAAAGCTAAAAGTCAAATACCCTTCATAATAGTAATAAATCCCTTTTTCTACTTCTTCTTCTTCCTTTTTTCTTTTTCAATATTTTTATGATCATAAAACTTTTCTTCTTCTTTTTCTTGTTCGTTGTTGAAACTTGAAAAGTCAATGAGCTATAATACTTTATACAGAATTTGAGACTTTATAAAATCCCTTTAAGAGGAAACAAAGTTCCTTCTTATAGCAAAATCTACAATAGTATATGAAGAAGATGTTTCTTAGTACATTTGAGAGCAGCAGCGAGCGACATGATGACTACATTTTGAGTCTTTTTTTTCTGGGTAGACGACAAAGGGATCATTTTTCTTTTCTGTATGAAATAAAACTTACTCTCGTCACGCTTTCCTAGTCAAAACAAACCGTTCTTCTTCTTCTCCTTCATTCCTTCAAGAAAAGGGGCCCTTCCTTTTCCTAAAAGCTACACTCCGCACAACGTACTAATAGGACTAAATAGAGAGGTCAAAAAATCACTTGTGGATGATGTTATGTGATGCGTTGTAGCTGGTTATTATTATGAATTGAAAACCACTTGAAAATAAAACATTGCGTTGAAAGAAAAACTTGTTCTTGTGACTTTTATCGTCACAATTTAACCAAACCAAAGCAAAATCATGCTCATGTTCTTCTACAACATTTATTTGTCGTTGTTGTTTTCATAGTTGAATCATATACGTACTACGTACGTAGTAGAAATAGTAATAGTAAATAGTAAAATACCCGAAGGACCCATTATTACACTTTTATCCTTATCTAAAAAGAATTGCTTTCGAGAGAGAGCGAGAAAGGGAGTAAGAGAGGAAAAGGCAAAAATCAAAAGCTTCTCCTGCACTTTTCTGTGTATCTAAAAACACTAAAAAGAATTGTTGTTGTTTCCTAAATAAAGTCACTTAAACTGAAATAATAATATTATTACATGGTTGTAAAAATGGTTAGGCTAGGAGACAGAATTTCTACACAAAATATGATTTAGGACCGGCAGGCAATGCACAGAGCTGCTCAGCTCTACTTTAAGAAGAAAACTTTAATTCTTCTTTCTTTTTCTTTTTCCTTCCCTTTAATATTCCAAAAAAGGTTCTTCTTCTTCTTCCACAATTTCATATTCAGCAAGTTTCAAGCTAGACAGAGAGAGAGAAAAAAGCGGTAATTGTTTATTGCTGTGCTTATAAACTCCTCACTTTTATTTAAGACTTTTGGATTATTTCTTCTTAAGAGGAAAAGGATCTGCTCTGCGCTGCTGCTGAAATAAAAGGAACACAAGTGTACGCATTGTTTGAAGAAGGAGAAGTTGTTGTACCTTTTTTCCGTGTCCGTAGTCCGTATCAATGGCACAGTTTAAGTTGAAAATTATTTTGCTTCATTTCCTTTTATAAATACGATTTTTGACTTTGGTTCATTCGTTCGTGCCGAGAAATTAAGGCAGAGGCAAACAAGATAAAGGAAGGATTCATATAAAAAGGAGAGGGAGAGAGAAAAACAGGGAGAGAGAGGAACAAGAAGGTTTTCTCTCTCGTGCCCCCTGTCAAAACAGATCCAATGATACGATATTGGATGATGACGATGAGGATGATGATATCCATCCTTAAAATGTATCATAAAGCAGAAGCAAGAAACAAGAAGGGTTTTTGTTGTTGCTGCTGTTGTTAAGGAAAAAACATGGACCTTTTTTTCTTCCGTTTTCCTCTAAACATCTTCTTCCAAAATATTTGCGGTGGTAATAAAGCATCGTAAATAGAGCAAGTACGAAGCGTGATGAGGAACAACATTTTAGAGCAGCAGCAGCAGAAGTTGTCATATAATAAGAATATCTTTTTCTTCTGGTGGAATGGATGCTGCTGAGAGTTTTGACTTTGTTTGACTTGTAACTTGTGAGCGAGTTGAGTAGTGAGCTGCTGGATTAGTTACATTTTACAGAAAAATTGGTTATTGTAGTAGTCCCCCTTGAGATAGAAATATAAAGGGAGAGAAAGAGGTACTGACTGAGTGAGTGATACTATTGATGAGGTTGTTCACAGTATTTACCGACAAATGTCAAAAGAATCCCCTCCTGGTTTAATGTTTGTTGAACACACTTGCCAACAACAGCAGAAGAACCCAAAACCCAAAATGATCCTCTCAACAATACATAAAAACATGCATCAAAAAGTAAAGCAAAGCAAAACATAAATAAAGCATTCAATAGGCAATGTCACGCTGTTTCAAAACCATTAAAGTTACTTAAGAAAAGGAAAAACGTTTTTGTACAAATCTTGATTTGCTTAAGAGAGCCATCTCTGGAAAAATAAATTTCTTAGACGCATTTTTCTTAATTCTTCCCTTGATCACTTTTTACTCTTTGCAATTAATTAAAATTCTGAATTACAAGGTAATTTTATGTTTTAATTAAAAAAGAAAAAGTATTTCAAAGTATTGGAAAATGATTCTTTCTCGCTCGCTGACGAAAGCATAAAAGTGAGCAGTTAAAACTTTTTACCATGCAAACGCATGCCATTTCACCAAGTCAAACCACTTATGTACTTCCAACAAATAATAAAAAAATTCGTTTTCCAAAGAAACGAAGGCGATATGATGCTACATAGAGTAGAAAATGAAGTTATCTTCAAAGTATGGTAATCCGTAATCCCCACAAAAGTTCCGACAGATTATTATTTGTCGGCGAGGAGAAAAAAATGTAATTCGGTGCTCGATTATTCCGGCATCCCGAAACAAATTCATCTCACTCGACTCGACTACTGCAAATATAAAGTCACTGAATAAAGTAAATAGTGTTGATTATGAAAATGATGATGATGGGAGCATATGCACCGGTAAAAAATATTACTGTTGAAACTAAATTCGAGTTAAATGGGGAGAAGAATAATGAAAGAGCATTTATTAATATTGACTGATAAGGTAGTCTTTTTAAGCAGATGGCTTTTTACTTTGCTTTTGGTTGGATGGGGGAAGTTTTTTAAATAACAAAAAAGTTAGTTAAAAGTTTTTCTCCTCTGTCCTCTGCTCTTCTGCACTGATTTTTCTATGCTGCTCAAAGAGAGGAAAAGAGCAGCAACAGTCTTTATTTTTTATCATAATCACGACAGTACAATACTAATCTGTCTGCTCTCTCTCTCTCTCACCATCACCACACTACACTTAATCGTCGTCATCATCTAGTGGAATTAACTGCGTTAGTCAATCCACCGCGAATTAATTTTGTCAAATAAGTACAATAATGCTGCTTCTGAATAAGCTTGATGTTTTGAATGACCTCACCTCTGCAGTCCCTGTTGGGAACGGCGATGATGAGTGAAGGAAGATAATTAAATAGCAAAAATGTGCAAATTTGGGGGAATTTGATAAAATATAAAAGATCATGCCATGGATATAATGATGTAGATTGTAAGGAATTACCATCGCGCTTGTGTTATGCTGATACTGTCGTTTGTCGGTAAAATTCACGAATTTTGTTTGAATGAATTAAGAAGAATCAGATTCTGATGCGAAACGTTGAAGAAGATTATAAATGAATGAATGGAATCAAGGATTTAATCTTAAAACTTTTTTTTGAAAACACTTATCTCTCCTTTTTAAAATGTCTTCCCGCTTTTGTTGCTTTTGCGCATTTTTATTTGCTTGTTGGGTACTACGCAATAGTTGCAAGTCTGTTCAAAGAAAGAATTTACTTACAAATAATATGATGGACATTTAAATTTATTTTATGAAATTTCTTGATTACTAAATTCCAGATAATTGTCTCTTTACAGCTAAAACAAGGACGAAAGACAAATACCGTGTGGTTTACTCGGATACTCAGAGGTTGGAGTTGGAAAAGGAGTTTCATTATCAACGCTACATAACAATCAGGAGGAAATCGGAGTTGGCTTCTATCCTTGGACTTTCTGAGCGACAGGTAAATTGAAAACCCGATTTATTAACTTTTATTGCATTGTTTAGTTTAAGTATTCAATTTTAACTAAATTTCAGGCAATAATTAATATTCTTCTATTCTTCTGTAATTTTTTTATTGAAATAGGTAAAAATCTGGTTCCAAAACCGCCGCGCTAAGGAACGTAAAGTCCAACGGAAGAGGGATGAAATGCAACAACGTGAAAAACTTGCCAGTATGGTTCACAACGTCCACATGCAAGCCGCCGCTAACGGGATGGTAGGTCCTATGCATGGTCAACCTAATCCCGGAGGTGTGCCACTTTCCGCCTTCGTGTAAAATTAAAAATATAGTTTATTTTAGAAACACCAGTTTTAATTTTAAAACCATTTACTATTAATTAATATTGATTCGTTTAACGTTCTTAAATTAAAAGTTTGTACAAAAATTGAATAATATATAAAGAAACAAATACTTTTCGTTTTTTTACGTTTACAAAATCATTTACTGCAAAAATAATTTAATCGAATTGTGTATAAAATATTGTAAATATGGTAGTGTAGGGAATGGAAGGATAAATGAACGTAGTTGGGTAGGAAATATAAAGGTTAGTTGAAGATAACGCAAGTAAGTAGCCCCGTTTTATAGTACAATCCTAGCGATAGATCGTCATCAATAAAAATACTTCCTCAACAGGGGAAGAAAAGTTTAAAATTAATTTTTGTCAGGTTTTTTGAAGTCATTTTTTAGGCTATGAATGAATTTATTTGTAAGTGAAGGATTATAGTAAATAATTCAGTAATATTGTGTGCATCTCACATTTAAAAATAGACCGATAATGATTTTCATTAAAATAAATATGAAAAATGTGTATTTTATCGGTTTGTATATAATAGGTTACTTACGCATGGTATTATGTAGCTACATAATACGCAATAAACAGTTTGTTTTAGTGATTTAACAATTATTATTATTATTATATATATACTAGTAAAGATAACAAATTTGTAAATAAATAATTGAGGTTAGTTTTTAATTTATTCGTTAATTTAGCATGAGTTATCATCATCTATTTAAGTATTTTAAAGCAGGTAGGATTTAAATTAAATTTTAAGAGCGTATAAAGTTTTAATCGAAATAATGGATGTAGGTAATTAAAGAAAAAAGTTTAAATACTGTTTAATAAAATACATGTTTTAGAAGATTAGCCTTACAATTTAAATGTAAATTCTAGCTAGGTATGAAAGATTCATCAAAAGTGAATTAATTTACATAATTAACCCTACCAGTGCTTCTGTTTTTAGAATAATTTAATAAAACATTATGTTAAAAATCTTAATAATAATAATGATGATGATGATGAATACTTAATTGAACGTGGCTAATTAAGGCTAAAATAGTAAACTTTAATTGCCTACCTGCTTAAAATATTGTGAATTGTAATGGTTATGAATTATTTAAGGAATTAATGAGAAGAAATATTAATTATAAAATACTGATGTAATCGCTGTAAAAAATTAACGTAAATGATAACGACAAAACTGTAAATAAAATCGGACATGAGAGAGAACAAAAGAAATTTAGAAATGAAAAATTTTATTTTTATTATGATTTTATTCAATTTTTTGCATTTAGATTAGAATAGTAGAGACTCAAAAATTCCTTAGCTTTTTATCATAATAAAATCATACATTTAATCGAATTATAATTTATTTATAATGTATGAGCTACCAGGTTCTTATGCTTTATCTTCTTTTTTTTTCAACATATACTCGTATTCCTTTAAATCATGGTGTAATGAAGCCTTTTCACTCATTACCTGTTGTTGTTGTTGACGAAAAATTTCATTTTCGGCGGAGATTCGCTTAATTAGTAAATCCTGTTGCTTGATCCTATCCAGTAAAACATCCCTTTCAGCCTCAAAGTTAGCTTGGCGAACCCGAATGTCCATGTTCTGCAAATGTTGTTGAGTCTTTAGTTCACAATCCTTTCCAATGAGCTGAGTTTGCAAATCCTGCCTCGCGAGATTTCCGGCCTGGACTTTGAGTTCCATGGCTTTCTTTTCCTTAGTGACATCCTCCTATATAGACAAAATGATTCCAAATTTAAATTAAAAAATTATAAATATGTAGAAACAGAAAAAATTCTTATATTTTTATTTTATATATATTACGTATTAGCAAAAGTTAAACAATAAAGAACCGAATATTTACCAATTGCTTCTTCAGTGCACAAATTTCCGAATCTGGATCTTCCTCAAAAATCGCCCTTAATCGTAAGTTCAGTTTCTTTAATGTCTTTCTTTCCTCCTCCAATATGGATCTTGATTGAGGAGGACTTTGAACTAGAAAAGTTTTATTAATAATATTATTATTTTTTTAAATATTTAAATTTGATCCGCCCTTTTTCTACAAACTATATAATGAATTTAATACAATTTATAATATTATTATTTTATTACCTTGTCTGTTGCCTTCCGGGGAATTCGATCCTGTTAGGCAGCCCTCAGTTAAAGTTTCTGATTCCGAGTCAGAATTGGATCCCGGCATATTTGCAAAAGCTTTTAAACAATTTTGACTAGAAATGTCCAAGAAATAAATGCTCTGCATAAAATAAGGAAGCAACAGAATAAAATGGGAGGATAATAAATATTATCTTAACATTAATTTTAGTAATTATTATATTACGGATTGCAGATACTAACAAGTAATAGGAGTAGAATAAGGGGAAAAGGACCAAGATGAAAATATTATTCGGTTTTGTTTTCCATATAATTATTAAATTATCCATTCATTAATTAAACAAATCATGTTCATCAACCTCGTCGACAGAATCTACAGTAAAAATAGTGTTAGCAATGGACTGAATAGGGAATTTAGAAGGCAAAACATAAAGTACTGGAACTGGAATACATGCAATGTACAAATCAATTAAGGTGTTCTTAAATGAATTCTCTTGAATCTATGAGGGTCAATATCTTATCGGTGCGGCGTGACGTGACTATGCTATCCATCTATTTAATAAGCAGAAGCACTACTGAGACTAAAGATGTGACGACGATGGGAGTGAAATAAAATGAAAATGCTATTTTTGAAGGCAACGCACTTTACTAAAAACTCACAAACAGTAAAACACTCAACAAATTAAAGAAAATTATGAAGACATGCAGGGAAAATACTTTCTGTTGCAGTTTTAAAAGAAATATGAATGTGAATAATGAATGAAATACTTAATTTTGTAGAAGAAAAAAACAGTCATGAATAAATGAAATGCTTAAGACCAAATTCTGTTCATGGTTCTTTCAGAATATTAATTATGAAGCTTGTCTTAAGTATTAAGTAGCATTATCACAGATAAAAACTTCATAAACATATTATAGTAATCTTTCTCGGCAGTTAGGGAGGGAGCTTCTCCTCCAGTAGAGTAACTGGATATTTTCCTAGGCTCTTTGTTTTTTGATGGATGATGAGAAGGAGACTCCACGTTTAAAGATATTTCTACGGGATAATGATCAGAAACGGAAAGGGGAGGGACGTTACTGTTCAGTCTAAGCACTTTATCAAACTGGAATATGCCGGGAGAACCCTTCACCAAGTTCCTTTCAAAGTATGGCCCACTTGCGATAATCCTAAAATGGAAGATTCAAAAAATAAATCCACATTAGAATAATCGCAATAAATTTTTACGAAAATTGAGTAGTTCGAAAATGACTAATTTATGAGAATATCAATGAAATTATACCTATCATAAGTACAATCGGAATTCCCAACGGTCGTATCAAAATTATCCGTGATAAGCCAATGGTATTTACTCGGATCATTCAGAAGTCTTATCGAAGGAAGGTCTTTCTTGCGGATGTAACCACAGTCCGCGTTCAGGTCACCGAGGATAAGTATATTCTGAAAAGTAATAATTAAAATCAAGTACAATAATTGATTTTGGGTTTACACACATATATAAATATGGGTATGAACCAAAACGTATGACTCAAAATCTATTGGCACAAGTTGATATCACTTTTTTGCTATAAGCACCAAAATCTATTCGACTCAAAATGTATTGGCACAAAGTCTATAAAATTGCGTTTACGCGCGGCTGCTTTTACGCGCGATGCTTTTACGCGCGGATGCTTTTACGCGCGATGCTTTTTCGCGCG
>JAHZNJ010003235.1:0-17361 GCA_027744475.1 Lepidocyrtus cf. sotoi NNG-2020 | reverse complement strand
TAAAAACTTTACTACCCAAAGTGGGGAAAGTGGTACTCCTACAGAAGCCTGAAGTATCATTCGCAGCCATAGCGCTACTACTTCGAGGAATGGCATTGTGATGATGTTGATGATGATGATGATTCCTACTCCCACCTTTCCTCGTGCGACGTCTGTGATGCCCTATCTTGAGTGAGAGTGAAGACAACCACGAGTTCAGTGAGTCCAGTCTCGATACCATTTTTTATTAAAACTCACACACACAAAAAGAACAACCAAAAGGACCACAGGAAATAATAATAATGAACAGACGAACGAGGTGCGATAATTTTTCTCTTCTCTTTAAGGTGCGATTTCCTTTCTTTCTTGGAAATATTTTAAAAATAGATTGACTATATAAAAAGAAGAAGAAGAAGAAGGTGAGAAGAAATATCTTCTTTCAACAGCAACGCTGCTCTTTCCCAAGAATATTCTTCTAAAAAGTTGGATAAAATAAAGCGCAAAGTTTGAAAGCTTAAAAGTTTAAGTTGTTGATGATGATGATGATGATGATGATTTTTTTAGCACCTCCTCGCATCAAACAATGCCAATGCGAAATATTTTTTTATTATTAAATCTCTTCGTGTGAAAATTGAAAATGTAGAATCACGACTCACCACCACTCACCAGCAGTAGTCACGTCACCACACTTTAATTTTTCTTCGCAAGTTAAGTTTTTTTTAAAGAAGATTCTCACTCACTCAGAAGAATCAGAGTCAGAGTTGAAGCCGTGAAACAGTTTGCGAAAAAATGTTAATTTTCACTTAAGAAGTTCAGAAGAAGAAGAAGAAGAAGAAAAGAAGAAGAATTTTATTTATTATTGAAAATAAATAGCCCAAGTTGAGTGGTAGTAGAATGGGATGGAATTATATGGAATGCCGATGATGATGATGATCACCAGAAAGTGTAGCAAGTTTTAAAAACTTTCCAGTAGACTAGACTCCTGCTGTCGGTGCGCTACGGTGTCCGTCCGTCTGTCTTTTAACTTTATAATAACTTTAAGTTAACTGGAGAGAAGAATAATACTCATAATAATAATAATAATAGCCTCCTTTTAATTTTAATTTTAAATCATTATGATCCTTTTCATCTTCAGCAGCATTAGTTAGTTAAGTAGCAATTTAAACTTAAAAAACTAATTTAGTTCGACGAGACGAGACGGAATGTAATGTAATTAGTAATTGGTAATTGTAATGAGTGAGCTATAGTATAGTACACACAAACTTTTTTTTTACATTTTTACAATTATTGTAATTGATATTGCTGCTTATTAACTAATTACTTTTCTACATACAATACACTATTTTATTTTTAAAGAGTTTTAATATTTCAAAAATGTAGATGGATGGATGGATATTCTGGAGACACACTACTGCACTGCACTGCACTGCGCTTGTTTTTTTTGGAATTGCGTTATTCGTTCGTTTGTAATTATAGTTAATAATTCTCTACCAGTTTAAAAAATTTAAAAGTTTAGTTAAAAATATTCTTCTGAGAGTCTTCCTTTTACTTAACAATGGAATAATGGAATGGACTGAAATATTTTTGCTTATAAGATAAGATGCACTGCTGGTGTGTGGATGAGTAAGTAAGTAAGTAATATTGTGATGTAATTATTTTGATATGATGATGATGATGATGATTGATTATAGAAGATTCCTTCTTTAAAATTAAATTTGGTTTGGAGTTTAGTTTCTGGAGAGAATGATTTGCTTTGTTTAGGAACAACGAACGACATCATGACACTGCTCAACACTGCACAGTTTTCAATTATGTCCAGAGAAGAAGAAGAATCCGAAGAATTTTAGAATAGAATAAGAAAAATGAAATTTAATTACGTAAACAGAAACGGTAGAAAGAGATTATCATTATTATTATTGTTATTTTTTTTATTACGAAAGAAGAAAAGATCTCTCTTTTTAGCTCACATTCACTTCACATCAGTTCACTTGTTAAAAATCAAGTGATCTCATGTCATCAACGTCACCATTGCCTAGCCTAACCACTGACACCACCATAAAAAGTCAAATATGGAATGGAATGAATGGCTTTATAAAGTAAGAAGATCAAGATTGTTGTCGTTGTTATTTTTTTATATATATATTTCGAAGAATTACATCATCGCATCGCACTCATAATACATTTAGCAGATAAAAGAAGCTTCTTTACTGTAGTAGCGTAAAAAAGTTTAAAAGTTAAATTACATTTCATTTTTTATTCCTTCCTACGTCACCACAATTCACTGAAAAAGAAGAAGATGATGATGCGGATGATATTTTTTGTTGTTGTTGTTGTTGTGAATGGTCAGCAGCAGCATCATTACCAGCAGTGATTCTTCTTTTCTTTCTTTCTAGATTTGGTCATTGATCATTGATCCAATCCAATCCAATCCAATCCATTCTTTTTTAAATATTCTTTCATTAAAAACTAATCGCCTTCACTGATGCGATGGTGAGTGAGTGACTGCAGAAAAAGACGAAGAGATGAGAGGAACTACTCGAAATCATAAAAAGAAGAAGAAATAAAAGGCAATTAAAGAAGCAGCAGCAGCAGCAGAACTTTAAAAGTATTATAGTTTTTTTTGCTTCTTATTCGTACTTTTATATAAAAATCCAATTCAATTTCTGAATGTTTATAATTTATAAGTTTGTTTGATTTTTATTATTTTGACAAGAAGAAGAAGAAGATCAGATCAACTCATGTCATGTCATGTCACTCCACGTCAGCAAAAACAGACACAACAACACAACATATTTTTTATGAATGACACGACACAGTTTATTTATAAACATAAAAAAGTCAAGAAGAGTCAAAAAATTTCGTTCAGAGAAGGAAGTTTAACTCCACTCACTCCCCTCCAAAAGGTTTATTCGTTTACTTTTTTTATTTACTCCTTTTCAATCATCAAAATCAAAATCCATCCTAATTATTTTAGAGTGCTATACTGCGGTTTTTTTTTCTTCACTTTTTTTCTTGTTTGGTTTACTTTTTTTTGAATAGATAAAATCAAAATACGAGCAGAAGCAACTTTCAATTTCAATTCACTTCTTCTCCCAGAATTTCTCTCATTCACTCATTCTCTTACTTTTTTTCATGAGAAAGAAGAAGATTTTTCGTGAAAATTTTTTTTTTATTTCCTTTTGCTTTTCTTCTTCCCAGTAGTAGTGAACGAAAAGGAATAAAATATAAATGAAGATTGAAGAAGACTGAAGGAGGAAGAAGTCAGCAGCAGCAGAGAGATTGAATTCTCTACTCTTCCATTTCCACACTGCTACTAAAATAATAAAAAAGTTACTCAACTTTTCTGTTTTGCTTCTTCTACTTCCACTTCCTGTTTTAATGTTGTTTGTCCACAAGAAGAAATTTTATTTTTTTAGAGAAGAGAGAGAGAGAGAGGGAAAGAAGATTTTATTTTTTTTATGTATAAAATATTTTATACTACAGTACAACAGCAGCAGCATCACTTCTTCAGTTCAGTTCAATTCGAGCTTCAGCTTTCTCCCTGCTCATTCCCAGTTCCCATCTACTCCGTTTATGTAAAAGCTCAGCTTTTTCTTTGTGTACGGACTACGGAGGAAGAAAAAGAAGAGATCGAAAGAGTATAGAGTAAAGTAGAGAAGAAGAAGAAGGGGAAACGATCTATAATGATACTACTACTACTTATTTAATGTATGCAGTTTCCAGTTTCCTTCTTTCTCATCCTTCTCCAGAATAAAATGATAGCGTTGCGTTGTAGCAGCAGCAGAACATTATTTTCACCATTCCAGCAGAATCCAGCATCCAGCAAGAAAGGAGAAGATTCAGATTCAGTTTCAGCTTCAGTATCAAAAAGGGAAGTTCAGTTATAAGTTTTGAAGTAGAGAGAAAATGTTGGGATAGCGAAGCGAGCGAACAAGATAAAAAAATCTTGCTGGAGAGAAAGACGAAGGAACGAAGGAAAGGAATGAAATGTTTTTTTACTCCAGCCAAAGGCCAAGCTAAAGTCAGTCCTTTTTTCTGTTTCCTTTTTTGATGCGACTTCAACTTACACACACATTTTTTTATTCATTTCATTTCCTTTTTTTTCACTGTCGTTGTTGTAGCCGTCGAAGTCATCGTCCGCCGTTTCGTTGTTATCAGAGTCCCAACAACAAAAACAGCCACGACGGAACTTCTTGAATTCAGTAAAGAAGAAGAATCAACTTTCCACAATTTTCGTTTTAAAAATATTATTATGCATGTCTTTCTTATATTTCATTTTTTTTTCTCATGCACGCACACAACTTCAGCATCCACGGCAAAAAATTTTTATTATCATTAAAAATATTTCTCACAGAATGAATATTTTATTATTAGTTTAATTAACTAAAATTCTTTAAAGTTCGTAATAAAACTTCTTAGTTAAACTTTTCTAAAGTCTTTAGAAAAAAAATCTGTTCAAAACGGCGAACTACTTGTTCTTATATCTGCTGCATTAAAATTTCCAGCTGAATATTATTATTACGAAGAAGGAAACTTCTTTTATTCTCTGTCTGTTGAATAAATGAGAATGCGAAAAAAGAAAGAAGAAGAAGAGAGAAGTAGTAGAAGTTGAATGAAGCAATTCGCCAGCTGAACTAAAAAGGTTTTGTTGAGATCAACTCAACTTATATAACGTATAATGCTGCTCTAGCTCTCTGGTGCTAGCAGCAGGCCAATGCGATAATATTCTGCTACTGCAATATTATTGCAAAGGTAAAGGTAAAAAAAATAATCATTTCTCGCATCTCATACATAATACCAAGTCAGTGGTGAAAGAAATAGGAGCAGCGCAGCTGTAGTAGTAGTAAGAGAGCAGCAGCATACAAAAACATTGTAAAGTAATGGTTTACTGTTTACTCATTCACTCGCTTGCTATTCTCGCCTTTCTCTCGAATAAACGGATACCCCATTTGAAAAACCATGGATGATAATAAGATTGGTATGGGGAAAGATTCTGCTGTATTTTCTCTGCTGCTGTTGCTGCTTTTTTGTAATGTAAGTCAGACAGAGCCAAAAAAGTAAAACCAACAAGAAGAAACCGAACGAACGAACGAAGTATAGAAATCCCATTTTTACTTTTCTCGCAGAACAGAACAGAAACAGAGCTTTTCCCCATCATCATCAGCCATAATAATATCTAAATCTAACAAGGTCCAATGCTATGCTGCCTTTATACTTTGTGTATTGAAATTGAAATGAAAGCAAAGCAACTGCCCTGCTGCACTTCTCTTTCTCCTTTTTCTTTCTCTGTTATCGTATTATCGTGTATAACTGGAAACGGGAAAGTGGAAAGGAAAGTTCCCTTTTTCCATTGTGGTTGCTGCTGTCCTTTGCTTTGCTGCTGCTGTTGATATTCTGCTGGTTTTCGTGTGTGGAGGAAGAAGAAGCAGAACAGACATGAAAGAAAACCAAATGCCATCCATGCATTGGCAAAAGTTTTGTTCATGGAAATAAGAAATGGAAAATGTTTAGAGAAAGGACTAAACTTCCTCCACAATTTTCAATGTAGTTCACCATTTACGATTTTTTTAATTCGAACTCAAGCAAAAATCAAACCAAATAACCACGACGAGAAAGAAGGAAAAAAGATTTTTTTCCTCTGCTCTGCTCTTCCGTTGCAAGTTAAGTTGTACATTTTAGTAACAGGTTTGAGTTGAGTCGCCAATTTTGAAGGTTTTTTTTTGTTTTCTCTTTATATTACTTTACTCTACTGCTGCTGCTTCTGGATTTCGGTTGCCCTCTTCATTCCCTTCTACACAGTAGCAAATTTTTTTATAACGGTATACATACATAACAGTAACAGAGAAAGTTTCCTTCAACGTTTACTAATGTGTAAAGCAGAAACGGAACAAGAAAAGGATAACCGACGACACTATATGAATCGCTACAGAAAACTCCACGCCTTTACTTTATTAGGTTACTATTTACCATCAGCCTGCTGATATGATATGATAATATTATCAAGAACAACAACAAAAAATCCTCATCGGACTGGACTGAAAAAAAACTGCAAAAGCTAAAGCAGCAAAAACAGCAACAGAATATTTTTTGTTAATGATGATGAAACGGAGATGAAAGGAGAAGAAAGGAAAGTAAAGTAAGTTGGGCGAGCAGTGTACAGTGCAGTAGTGAAAATGAAGCTCAAGCTCAGCTCAAGCTTAGAAAGTCTGGAAGAGAATCGTGCTGCTGCTGAAACCGAAAAATTCGAAGACTTTTAGAGAGAAAACAAGAAGACGAAAGAGAAGAACGGAAGGAAGGAAGCTTTAGAAGAAGAAAAGAAAGTATATTTTACTTAAGCGATGGATGCGAATGCGATGATGACTGGAAGAAGAGCTTCGTCTTTTATATTTTATTTTATATCATTGAATTGTCCTTTAAGTTTGTTGTAAAGTATTTTCTTTCCTTTCCTTTGAGCTTTATTTCTTTTTTCTCTCTCTCTCTATTTTTGCACTAGTCTTCTGGCTTACCGTTTGTTGTTTATTTTTTTTCGTTCTTTTAAGTTCTTTGCTCTCCATTTCGCTTTTATTTTTGTCTTGTTTCCCCAGCAAAAAATAACTTTCACGACAACGACAACGCTTCAGCAGCAGAAACGAAAAGTTTTTTGCTTTCGCTTTCTACTTTGTGTTTGCTTTGTTTTCTTTCCTTTGTGTGTGAACAATTTTTGGTAACCTAAAACTACATCAACCAAACAAAAAACCAACACCATCAAAACTAACACTACAGCATCATCAATAAATACAAACAAAAATGTGGAAACTTTTCCTTTTCTCAAAGTAAAAAAGACAATAGAAGAACTGACTGAAATGTGTATTCTCTTTCTCTCTCTTTCTCTCTCTTCCTTGTTTCTGAAAGGATAACGCTCTCCGATTTCGAGCTGTGAACCTTTTAACTTAACTCTTATTAAAATTTTCTGTATTTCAACAACGGCACAACTTAAACTTAACTGATCTGATCCCAGTTATAATAAATTATTTAGCACTTTTATGAAACACAAAAAACTGCACAACTGTTGTACAGGCAAAAAGACCCAAACAAAAACATATTATTATGCATATGCAAATTGTTTGAAAACACTTTGCACTTTACACAAAAAAGGAAGAAAAACTTAGCTAACCACACACAAATAACACAAATATACACGAAATTGTCATAGATGGATGTATGGATGGATTTTTGAACAAGAACGAAGACAAGAAGATTTCAGCTTCAACTTTTAACTTATTCAACTTCCAATCCTTTTCCATCCAACTCAACCAGTCAGTCAGTCAGTTAAGTAAGACAGGAATACAAGAATAAAAGAGTAAGAAGTCAGCAAGTTTCTTTTCGCGAGAAAGGTGTTAAAAAGGTGAAAACGCAAAAAAAGAAGAAATTTATGTATAAAAGGCTAAAATAATAGATTATTATTATTATTATTATTATCATTGTTAAAAGCCAGAAGGTTCATAATCAGACGATCGTCACTACAGAGACAGACAGCATTTTACTATACAAATAAACGATACGGATACATTCGCTATAAATCTAAAAGGATCTCCGAGAAAACGAAAACAAGCGTCACAAAAAAAATTAAAAAGAGACGAAGAAGAGGAAAAAGAAAAAGAAAGGAAAAAAAATATATTTTTTGTAAGCTTGCTAAAAAACACATCCATAAATAAATAAATAAATAAAAACGTTTCTTCTACACTTAACTCAAACTCAACAACTTTTTTTTACGGAGGAAGAGGAAAAGGAAAGGCAAGAGTGAGTGACTTTAACATTTTTTATAGAAAAAAAATACTTTTAAGGTAAACTTAAGGTAAAAGACTAAGACAAGACAGGATAAAAAAATATCATCATCATCATCTAAAAGAAACTCATCACTTTCCTTAACAGGAAAATGCCTTAAAACTTAGAAAAGAAGAAAAGAGGAGAAGAAGGGAAAGGTTTGCTTGCTTGACTTACAAGACTTTTGAAGAAGTTTTCTTTTCTTTTTGGCTGAATTTTTTTTTTCTTCCCTTTCTTTCTTCTGTTTAGTCAGTCGGTCGCTCGTTTTAACCGTGACAGACTAACACACACAAAAATGGAGAAGAAAACCCGGAGAAGGAGAAGCAAAAGAAGAAAGGTCCTTTCTCTTCTATTTTTTTTCTTTTTTTTTGTTCCAACAAAAACATAAAAATCATCATCACCGTCGTCACCGTCACCATTCTTCTTCCATCCTTCCATTCTTATTTTCTATCTGGAGTAAGAGCAAAGCAAGGAAGGAATATTTTTTTTATATTTTTTTAGCTCGTTTCGTTTTTCTTCTCTTCAACTTCAACAGAAGAAACCAAGCCAGACGCAGACTTACATCTACAACTACAGTCCATGTCTATACGTCCTTACTTTACTTCACTTCACTACTAGTTACGACAGAGAACGATGATGCGATGATGTTTTATTATGCAATATGCTATAAAAAATCTAAAAATTTTACAAGATTAGCAAACCTCTTCTTACCTCCTACTACTACTACTGCAGAAGGTTAGGGGGAAGAAATTTGAAGGAGGAGGAGGAGGAGGAAAAAAATTGCACTGCGGATAAAAGCCTACTTATTATTATACATCACATCACATCATCGTCCAAAGCAAAGGAATGTCTATGTCCAAAGTCCAAGTCAAAAAAAAAATTGTGCAGATATAAAAAAAGAGCAGCAGAAGCAGCTAAAGGAGAAAAGTCTGAAAGTCTGATCTGATCGTCATTATCATCGTAGGTATACGTTTTGAGGTTGAGGTGGCGGTGAATGTTGAAGTGAATATTTTTATTTTATTTTATTTTTATGCTTCTGCCACCACCGCACCGACCGCCATCAACATTATTCCAGCATTTCCTTTCCATTCCAGTCATAATATTTTTTATACAAAAAAAAAGAATAAAGAAAAAAAACCTTCTGTTCTTCATCCATCCATCCATCCATTCATTCGTTTCACATCAAAACGCTTTTCTTTCTTTCTTACTTTTTTCTTCAGAAAATGAGTAAAAACGGAGGAAAAGCATAAAATAAAAAAGAAGAGAAAAAGAGCTTTTCCTAAAAAAAATTTTTATGATGATGATATTTTTTGCAAAAAAAACCAAATCCTCAACAGCAGCAACAAAAGCAAAAGCAGAGTTTTGTTGGCATTGGCACTGGCAGCTTTTTTCCCGTTTCCTTGTCAAAATCAGAGAAGAAATTTCAATACCGCTGCTGCGATGCGGATACGATTCGATTCGATAGGATACGACACGATGCCATAATTCCGCGAAAAGAAAAGAAACGAAAAGAAGAAAGAGAGAGTTGAACGGTTTATGTCTTTCTCTTGAAAGAAAAAAATATTATGCACGGCACAGATTGTAAAAATCATCACCACCGGAGAATGATCATCATAAATGGAAATAAACGTATTTAGGAAAAGAAAAAGTAGAAATCATTTTTTTACCAAAGAAATTGCACAGATCAAAATCAAAACACGGGTCTCTTCCTCCAAAAAAATGATAGGCTAAAATTTTTTTATTATATTCGTAAAAGCGTAAGTCAAAAACTCACTAAAAAGGTGTGAGAAAAAAAACCAAACCCAAAAGGCCCAAACTTAAGCTAAAAAAACCGCAACTTTTTTTTTACTACCGCCACCAACCACCACACCACCGCTTTGCTTTTTTCTTTCGTACTTAATTAACTTATTTCGCAAAAATTTTCTCTTCTTTAATTGTCTTACTTTTTATTTTCCTCTACTTCTTCGCTTGCTGCTGCTGCTGCTGCTGTTTGTTTTACTAATTTCTTAAAGCTGCTTACTTTCTTCACACTCACTTTCTTTTTTCTCACAGAGGGAAAACGAGAAAGAAACAAAAAAAGTTTTACAATAATTTCATTACAAAAAAAGAAACAACAACAGCATCAGCAGCAGTAGTAGATTGCCAAAAGGAAAGTTTTCTTCCCGTCCAACTCCAATCCACTCCAACAGAAGAAAGTGAAGAAAAGGAGAAAATAAATTCCACAAAAAAATACTTTCCTGTTGTAATAATGTAATCATCGCCACCACCACCACCACCGCCAAATATAATCCTACGACATGACACGACAAATAAACAAAATGCCATTTTGGGTTTTGCTTAATTTGCTGAATATTTTTTTGGCTTCTTCTTCTTCCTTCTGTCTTGTCTTGTCTTCATTTATGTACGTAACGTGCTTGTTTATTACCGTTTATGTTTATTACTATGGATTATTTTTTTCCTAACGGCGAAGCTAGCTGAATGCTGAAATTTCTTTTTGCACTTTTTCCTTCTCTCATTATTTTGTCTTTCATTTTCGCTCTCGTTCTCAATTTCTACGTTGATGTTTTGCTGTGATGGGAAATGATTTGTAATCACTTCTGCTTCTGCTTCTGCCTTTCGTTTTTTTCTGCAGGATTATTATTTATTAGAAAGTGTCGGTGGAAGTGTGAAAAGCTGACGCTGATGCTAATGCTCGCTCATATCAGCCGAGAAACGCGAATTTGTCACACAAAAATAATATGTAACAAATGGAAATAAAACCGAAAGATTAAAACAATTTTTTATTAGCTAATATGTTTTGGAGGGAAATTAGAATGGAATGGAGTGGAGAAACAACAAGCGTACTGTGAGCAAGAGTAAGTAAATCATAAATGGAATGAAAAAGCTCTTCTTCTGCGTCTTCTCTAATTCCTCTTAAGATATCTTTCTTTTCTTATTTTTTTAAAAGTTTATATGGGTATATCACACAAAAAACCAACAAAAGAATACAAAAGGAAAGACTTTCTTATTTTCTTTGACTTCCGGTGAAAAGTTTCTTTTTCTTTCAAAAAAGACCTAATGATAGTAACAGAAAATATTTTTCCGCTTTTGTGGTTGAGAGCGTACACACACAGCTTAATAATATAATATAAACCATTTCGGTTCAATTTCAAATTCGATCGATTGCAATGGATTTATTTAAAAGGTGGAAGATGATCAAAAATCATCAAAAAGATAGAAGAAATAAAAACCGGAAACATCATTTTTTTCTTTCTTTCTCCCTAGAAACAACCTTGTCATGTGTGAAAAATTGCAGTGAAGGAAGGAAAAGCAAAATCAACAAATGGAATTGGAAAAATCTGATCATCATCATCAAACGTAAAAGGTAAAAGGATAATAATAATAAGGAAAGGCTCAAGTCAACTTCCCTCCACTTTCCCTCCAGTTGAGTTGAAGAAAGAAAAAAAACATCAACAAAAAAGAAAATTCAAAAGGAAAAAAAAATTCCTCCACGCTTCTCCACCACTCCATCCATTCAATCCCCACTTCACTGATGAGAAGAATTTTCACACACAAGAAAAAAAAACGGAAAGGAAACAGAAAATTGCGCAATTTTTTTGCAATGGAAGGAGAATGAATTGAAAAGCAAAGCAAGAGGAAAAGTTTATTTTTTCCTTCTTTTTGAGAGATGGACGACGGGACGGAAACAAAGAAAAATATATGGGCCACATATTATTTATATATATTGGGCAATAGAAGTCACCGCCACGCCACGCCACAAGCCAAGCTATTTTACGAGCGCAGCAGGAGCTACTAACATTAAGAAATAAAGCAGGAAATAACTGAGACCGTCAACCGACTCATAAAAAACATTTATTGAATTGTTTGAAGATGAAAATGAAAGGAAATATAAATTGAGAAAAAAGTAAAAAAATGGTTAAATGGGAAATCAACTTTTTGTCGTCATCGTCGTCGTTATCATTCTAATCAAACTAAATTTAGGTTAAAGTTGATCTAGTTTTTTTTTGATATTATTGCGTAATAATTATTCGCTCTCGTGCATTATAATATTCCATTTTCCATTTAGTTAGTGTTTTTCTTTCCAAATTCTTATTTTTTGTTCATTTTTTTTCAACCGTTGCGATAAGTGTCAAACGTCAAACAAGATTTTTTGAAGAAGATTTTTTTTACCTGGTCTGCAATTCGATTCTGAGACTCTAGAACTGCTCAAGGAGAACTTCCTCCCTTTAGACTTGGAATGACATAAGCGCCCACCACCACCTGTGAAAAAAAATATATAGACAAGAAAAAGATTATTAAATAATTTTCTCTTCTTCATCTTCTTCAGTAATTAAAAACCTTGACTTGAAAGAAGTTTAAGACTCCTTTTAATTTCCGTTCTACTTTCACTTTCACTTCCTCATTTATTGATGATGATTAAAAAGTAATTAAAATTTCTTCTTCTTCTTCTTCTTCTCCTCCAAAGTCCAAGGACACATAATTTTTATTCTATTTTCTCACCGTTTTCCGAGGAGCCATTCTCCGAAGAAAGTGTGTTGGTTGAATTTGAGTGATTCTGTCGACTAAATAAATTATAAGGATGGTGATGATGATGATTGTTGACGTCCTCGTCAATCGTCAACTGCTCGGCGAGTTCCGATAGGGAGCCGTCCACGGTGAAGCGGAACGTATGGGAAAGACGATGTCTTATCTTTTTAAGACTCATTTTAATATTTTAAAAGTTTCGTTTCAAGAGAGGGAACTTTTAAATTTTTAAAATTTTAATAATGATTTTTAATCAAAAGTTATATAATTAACGCACATTTTTATTTATTAAATCTCCTCCAAAAACGTTATAATGATAATTGATAATCAGATTGAAATTGAAATGAGATCTTCAACAAAGTTATTTTTAATTTAATTTAGCAACGCTTATTCGTTAAAAAATTGGAAGTTTAATTGAAAAAAAAATTGATAATTAAAAACAAAATTGAGTTTTTAAATATTTTGAATTGAGTTTAAAGTTCTTTTATTATTGCAATTGCAATTCGTTTTAAAAGAAAAGTCTTTTAGCTCCCTTCGCGTTGCGTTAAAAGTTTTATTCAGTTCAGTTCAGTCAGTAATGTGACATTTTCATTTCATAAATTAATTTCTTCGGACGACTGCGTACTCCCCTTTGAGTGAATAGGGCTGTACGCTATAGGCACCTGGAAAAAATACAAAAATAAATTAGAAGACTTAATTATTAATTAATCAAATCAAACATTTTAAATCTAAAATCTTAATAACAAAATTACATTTTCTATTTCTATCTTCTATATTTCTACATTTCTTTTGCTTCATTTATAATTTATTTTATACAAAACTCATTCGTGACTGTGCTAATCTCATTTTGAACTCATTATTACGATCATCATCATAATCATCGAATCATAATAAAAAACTGCATCAAAGGTCGATTAAGTTAAACTATAAAAATGAAAGTAATTTGGAAGAATGAGAATAATATTATGATGATTATCGTGTAGTGGGGAACCCTTTTTTCGTTGGATAAACTTAAACTTTAAAGAAAATAGAATGAGAATTAAATTTTTTATGTTGATTGATGAGTCATCCATCATCATTGAAGAAGATTTTGAGTCGTGATCCTGAGCAGTTTTATATTATGTGCTTTTATTTTAGCTTAACAGTGGTGGAACTGCAAAAAAATTACTAACCGCTTAGAAAAGTTTTTATCACTGCTGCAGTTTTACTTTTACCTCTTATCAGCAGCAGCGGCTTATCGCTTATCGCATCACTGATTTCTGCAAAACTTTTATACCGCAAAATAATTTTACGCAGGCAGAGAAACGATAAGGATGAAGAATGCAAAAAATACAAAATGCAGTATCAAATTACATTATGCAGTGCTACTACTACTGCTACAATCATCTGCAATCTGCACTGCACTAATAATATGACTTACGCATAGGTAAGTACATAATATTGTGACGAAAAACGCGAAAAAGTTCGCAAGATTTTTCGCCACACACAGGAAAAAGCTCTTATAGGCAACAAAATTAGGCGCTTATTTATTCTATTTCTCTCCCATTCACAGCTAATTTAGTGTTTTAGCAGCAGCAGCAGCACTTTGCTTGGAAAGATCTGAAATGTCAAAAAGCTTCTTAAGCTTTTACTAGTTTTTACTACGTTAGATTTTCCTTTCTTCTAAGAAGCTTTTTTACTCGTAGATTTATGAAGAAAGAAAATAAATTATTCGGTGCTAATCATAAATGACTTTGTACGAGAGAGAGAGAGGGCGAACGAAAGAGAGAGAGAAAATGAAATTTTACTACATCCCGTCCCATCTTCTAGTTCCTAATTCTACTGCTAATTATTAACCATATTGCAAATTGCAAACTATTTTAATGTACTAACAAGCTCACATCACCACATCACATTGCATAGTTGTTTCTTCTCATTAAAATTAAAACTTTTTTTTATAAATTTTAACGACGTTAATTAATTTTCGTCATGTTATATTTATATATAACACCATAACATATCCCACCTTAGTATTTTTAATATGAGGAATGAAAGATGACTCATTCGAACGTTGTATAATTTTTTTAGGATGCTATTCTACTTTCTACTTAAAAAGTTAATACTTTTATGAAATGAAATGAAGTCGAGAATAAATTTAATTCTCCTTTTTAGAATTTCTATAATATGGCGCTTACTGCTTTCAGACTTATGTTAGCCTGGTTCCATATCCTCTCTAAAAATATTTGACTGCCGCTGCGCTGCCGTTGTTGTTATAGAATAGACTCATCTTTGCTCTTCTTAAAGCAAAACAGCAGTTTCCTGTTTTTAAAAGCTAATAAAACTTCTTCCGAGAAATAGAAGAAGAAATAAAGGAAATCGCTCAGAGGATGTGAGGATGAATAAACTAAAACAGGAAATGAAGTGGTGGTAGTAAACTAAAAGTAAAACTAAAACTGAGCTCGTCCTTTTGGTGATCATGATTCCATTTTCTTCTAATGTGAGAGTGAGAATAGTAGAGAAAGTTTCTGCTTTTTGATCATAATATTTTTGTTTTTGATATAATTTGCTCACTAAAACTAAAACGCTAACATTTTCTGTTTCTCTATTTCTTAGTTTAATTATGTCTGCCTTGTAAAAGGGTAGCGTAGGGAGCCCTGCAGCCGCAGTCGTTCTTATTTGTATTTATTTGTATGAATTAAAAACTTTACGGCGCACAATTTGTTCAACAAAATTAGAATTTATTGTATAGAGATGATCAAGAGCTGCTCCAAAAACAAACAAAAATAAGCAAATAATGCTAAAGGGTTCTCTTCTCTCCACAAGCTAAAGCTTTCTCCCTTCCTTCCGGAAAAGTAAAGCTCAGCAATTGACATTGACTCATCATCCATAAAAAATAAAAATGCTGCTGCTTCTGATTCTACACTAGCTTTTATTTTTTTACTTCTTTCTGACTCTCTGACTGTGATTTTTTTCTTCTTAATAATGCACCGTTACGAATAAAAACGTTTAAACAGAGAGATAAAAGTGGTGTTTCAAAGAGACACTTACTTTATTTTATTGTATTCTTTTCTTTTCTTTTCAGTCTCAAAATCAGTTTTCTTATCAGATGAGTAAGAAAAGAAATGCTGAAAGAGATTAAATTTAATCTCCGAGTTAAAGTTTCACATCAGTAGTCATTCCTAGTGGAGTAATTACTTTGCTCAGCCTTCAGGCTTCAAGCTTCTCACCGTCACCTTCAATTTGTCTCAAACACAGTAAAATAGTAACAATAGCAAATAGCCAAAAATACTAATTAAGTTTGGAGCGTTGTAGCTGGAGGAGAAGGGGAAAACAGAAAAAAACACTTTTGAATTCACACTTCACACCAAAATGAAAACGAAATGAAAGAAATGAAATCAGACAATAAAATATTAAGTAAATTGCTGCGAGAGGAGGAAGGAAGAATAAGAAAAAACACGTTTCCCACGCAAACACCGACAACACCGCACACAAAGACACAGGAACACGAAACCGACACTTTCTTTCTTTCCTTTCCTTTTTTTCCTCTCCTCCTTAAAAATAACCGTTTTAACCGTTTCCTTTACTTCTACTTTTTCTTTCACTCTTCTCCAGTTCCCTCCAAATTTGTTAAATTTCCTGTGTTTTTTTAGAATTCTCGAATAAATTTTATTTAAACGTTTTTTTTAAATTGAAAAGTTGAACTGTACAGACTGAAAAGAAGAAGAAGAAAAATAAGAGCGTTATTTTTGAAATGAAGTACAATAATGAGCGAGCGTAGACAAGACAACCACCAAAAAAATTAATCCTTATATTCTCTTCAGTTCTGTTCTCTGTCTCGCTTGAGCTGATTTTGAGCTGCTGAACTTTTTACTTCTTTCTTTCTTTTAACATAACGACACCCAGCCCGGCCATACCCAAACCATTTATTAACTTATAAACAGCTACAGATAGAGCAGAGCTTATCAATTCAACTTGAACATGACATGATGACGACGATAATTATCATCATCATCATCATCATCCCCTCGCTCTGTCTCTCTGTTACAATTTTTAGGTAGATACATGCACATGTACATTAAAAAAGTTGTACATTAATATATTTTTACCAAAGAAGAAGAACGCTTAAAAAGCTAACCCTCCTGTCGAGTCCTGTCCTCCTCTTTCCACCACCACCACCATCATCATCATCCTCATGTATCAAAACTTTAACGTAATAAGCATGAACTATAAAGCTACCTTTACCATTTGATTTACATTTACTTCACACATTTTTACCGCTTATTCGTATTAGCAAATTACTGATACTGCCACCACCATCTTCTTCATCATCATCATCATAAATCCATGCATTATTCCCCATCCCAAATACTCTTCATTCAGCATTGAATCCAAATCTAATTTTAAGCTAACTTTCAATAAATGCATTATATTTCCAGCAGTAAATAACGAACACATTTTTTTTTCTCTCTCTCTCTCTCTCTAAAATCATTTACGTTTTTTAGCAGCAGCGGCAGCAGCAGTGCATCACCACTGGTGATACTTTTTTTTAGTATAAAATGTCATCAAACTTCATCATCATCATCATATAATCAAATTGAAGATGAGTGAAGTTCAAAATGAGCTTTTTTAAACTGTTGTAGTTGTGCTCCAAATCAAAACTGTTACTACTGTCGCGTCGTTTCTTCACCAATCACAAAATTATTATCATAGTCATCATATTATCACTTTTTATTATATTTTCTGTAACTTGTTGTCGTCACTTGATTAAGCAAAGAAGAGCATGAGCATGAGCAGCGAAATACCGAAGGTCTGTAGTAGTAAAAAGCAGGCGTAAGCATAAATCAATTTGGATGGATGCAAATGGCAAATGGCAATGATGATGATGATGCCATAAACTTGGCTTTAAACTTTTAGCTTTGGCCAGTGCAAACTGCTGCTGAACTTACTAACTGAAACTATTTTTAAGACTGAATGAAATGGTAGAATCTGAACTTAATGATATGCAACATGGTTTTAGAAATGGTCGCTCGTGCGAAACGGCGGTTGTTAAGTTCACTCAGGACATTCGTGAAATTG